>ML413665.1:90992-136043 GCA_005239525.1 Nicotiana knightiana
AAAAAAAAAAAAAAAAAAAAAAAGGGGGGGGGGGGGGGGGGTGTGGAAGTTCTATGGAGATTAGGCTCGCAAATGAGAGTATACATCTACCAACTGCTCGAGCACACATTTCTGACCTCTTCAAAATATATCTCTATAGTGATGAATCAGAATATAACTATGTCGAGCTAAAAGTGAAGAAAGATAAATTCTACAACCTTAAGACCTGATGAAACATGCACCTAAATTGAATTAGGTTTTTCAACAGATGCGGCATCAAAATTTGAGGTTTATAGGTTCCTATCGTAATTTTAAATTAATATGCAATAATATCTGAGTTCACAGTTAGATATTTATAAATATTTACTAAATTTTTTAATATAAATACAGAATCTATGCAAAAGTTACTGGCCTATAGTCAATACTCTAGGTCTACCCCTGATTTTCAATACATTTGACCGCTCAAAAATATTTACTGTCCTTAATAATATATAATATTTTTTTGACAGACGTCTATTTAAGTTAATTTTCAATGAGTTATTACGGGGCTCTTCCTACATCGTTTTAGTTACCAAAAAAAGGTTTTTTTTTTTATTTAAATTTTGCGCTAGAAATTATTCATATTGGATAATCGAAAAAATATATTCCCGCCTTTTTAATTTATGTGAACATATTTGACTGGACGAAAAAAGAGAAGAATTTTAAACTTGTGGTGTAAAATGGGGCAAATATATTTTGTGTGGCTATAAATCATTGCATAAACGTAAATTATTTACAAGTAAGGGAATGAGTCATTCTTTTTTGCAGAAACTAAAAATAAAATAGGTTCATACAAATTGAAACGGAAGAAGTATAAAGTTGTATAATTTTTATATATAACATACAAGAATATATATATAGGGCGCGCCTCAGGAGAATAAGGATATTGGATTTCAAAAGGTGCTATTTTCTTGCTGATTATCCTCTTTTTGCTGATAAATGAAATTAATTATAGTTAGTGATTGTCAACTCATGGGACCTTATAATTGGATGGAATTATGTCTTGACTTCAGCAAGAGAGACAAGTGTATAATAACGGTTTGACATAACAATTTTTCTTATAATAAGGGAATTTATAATCACCATTAGTTTAGTATCCTAGCTGACGTATCAACAAAAAGTTTCACTCTAATTATTGTCATTTTTGTTTTCTGAACGTGCTGAAAAAAAATTATAGTTATATAATTTTTGTGTGAGAAAAAAAAAAAAACTTTAATGAAAAAACCATAATTATATAACTATTTGTGAAATTTACCCGAGAAATCTCATCTAATGTCTTAAGGACAGTAGATGAAGCCCTGGTTACAGATTCAATCAGACTGAATAGTTTTACTTCAAATTTTATATTTGTTTTAGAAGTTTATTGAATATATATAAATTATTACTTTTAGATTCAGTAACATTAAAGAATTAGAATTTTGAACCTAAAAGTTTCAAATTCTGGAAGAAAGACATCACTCTTAAGTTCATTTTTTTCCAGTTTGTCTCTATCCTATGAGTCCTATTATTGTAGGTAAAGTATCCATCCTCTCCCAACTTAATCGGTTCTCCTTTTGCATTTTTCTGTGCAAACATTTTCCTTATTATGTTTCAACCCTCCAATAATTGTCTCCCACATTGTCTTTAGGTTTTTAAATTTTCATATATATCGTCGCTGTAAGAAATTTTTATACCATTAATAGAGGCGGAGATAAAATTTGAAGTTATGAATTCTGAATTCTGAATTTGACGTCGAATTCATAGCATATTTTAATAAATTTTTTAATATAAATATATGATTTAAATAAAAGTTATTGGGCGCAACCGAACATGTAGATGATGCCCTACTTCAGCCCCTGACCATCAAGCCACTTTTACTTGTTTTAGCTTATAATCCCTCTTATTTGTAAGATTACGAAAATATCATTTTAATATCACATTTTAAAAAAATTACCTATAAATATCATTTGAGTGATCTAATGGTATAAGAAATTATTACATTGACAGTATATATAATTTAAACTCTAAACACTACTTTATACATTTTAATTTTGGAATAATACAGAACTATACTGGACAATTAAACGAACATCCCATTGGTTAAACGATTACAATCTGAACTACAATTTCAATGTTTTAGAATCTAAATAGTTTCGCTACCATCTAGCTGGATATTAATTTCAAACTCTATAATTAACAAAATAAATTTTATATGTCATTGTCTTATTAGAGAAAGAACTAATTATAATATGTTTAGCCAAACTTTTGGGAATTAAAAAGTGTTTATTTATAAGATTAAACTAATTACTACTTATTTTAAAAAATTCAGGTGTTTGACCAAGTTTTTTGAAAAAAATAAATTCTTTGAGAAATTGAGTAGCAGAAGAATTTTTTTCTTCTATTGTGAAGAAAAATAGTATCTTCTCCTTAACGGCAGAAATAAATTTGTTTTTAATCTTTTCAGGACGAAAATTACATTTATCAAACTATTTCAAAAGTAGCGACTCTCGATTTTGTTTTCGCAATTCAATTAAATGAAAATTAAAATTTTTAATTAAAGTCTCTCATAATAAACATTTCAAATCATTTATCTATTTGAATGATATTGATTATAAAATATAGCTTTGCATATACTACATCCTTTTTCGTAATCAGAATTCAAAATAATTTTTTAAAAATATTTTCCTAACATAAAATATTCTTATAATACTAACAAAACCGTTCTTTAAATGGTTTTGTCATTTAAGACGAACTGCAATTTTTTAAAATTACTATTTTGTGAAATTCCATATTTGAAAAATTATGAATTTCCAACAAAACAAGCTCTAAAATTTAATCCATTTTTCTATCTGAAAATGCAAATTAAGTCTTGATAATGACCTTTCAATTTTTCATTCTTTTGCGATAGACGAACTGTTTTCATGCCGTTGGTCGGAGGGCACTAAAATAGTCCCCTTGTATTTTAATTAATGTCATAATTAGGTGACTTTCCTCAATCTTGCACCAACCCTTCATGATCCCCATTTTTAATTTACTCATATATAAATATTAAATCAGAGGACTCGAGTTTTGGTAAAATGGTAAGTATTTTTTAATTTTTAATCAGAGATCTGGGGTTCGAGTTTTGTGTATGAACTCACGTCTGATAGGGAGGGTTTATCTCTTAAAGTGATACATTACGACACGAACCCGTATTAGTCGAGCCTGCAAACGAGTACCGGCCGGATTTTGATAAAATAATAAGTATTCTTTCATTTTTATTTAGAGGACTTGGGTTTGAGTTTGTGTATGGAGTAACGTTTGATAGGAAGGGTTTTATCTCTTAATGTGATACTTTTTAGCACGAACCCGTATTAACCGAGCCTGAAAATGAGTACCCGTGAGGTTTTGGTAAAATGGTAGTATTCCTTCATTTTTAATCAGAGTTTCGGGTTCGAGTTTTGTGTAAGGGTTTTATCTCTTAAAGTGATATTTTTCGCCACGAACCCATATTAGTCGAGCCTGCAAACGTGTACGGGTCGAATGCTGAATGAAAAATTAAAAAGAAAATTTATATATATATATATATATATAGGTTGTGTTTGGAATTTTCCCAACGATGGATCGGTTGGACAAGTTTCTTGAGGGAAAAAGTCCGAGTAAAAATACCAAAAAGATTTTATTTTTTTATATATATATATATATATATATGAGACACGAGAGAAAGGGATGCATACCCACTTCATGTTACGCCCAAAATGTGGGCGACTCCTATAGTCCTATCCATTCTCGTGTTTAGACGACACTTTTATTTTCTAATTTGAACTTTATATAATAAACTAGATGATGTATCCGTATGATACACGGGCTCAATTGTTATTTTTTTTTTCTTATTTTCTTCCTTTTAATATTTCTTGGTCTATTATTAATTTCACACTTTATACGCCTTTCGGAAAAGAAGAAAGAGAATAAGCTTTTGTGTAATAACGTATAGAACCACGATTACATGTATTGCTATTTATTTTTTGTATTATGTGCATTTTAATTTTTCTGAAATCAGATTATTATACCAATCACTTTGTAATACTTGTCGAAGTTTGATATTTTATTATACAATGATTAGATATTAATTCAAGCACAATTTAAATTATTTCTATATAGGGTCTACATTTTTTTATTTTAAAAACTTTTTACACAACCAAACCTAAAATTAAATACTATAAAATAATGATTGAAAAGTTAGTTGAATGATATATAGTTTTATTCTTTTAGTATTTTCAGTTGTGTTAATGTATTACCTTTTCTTTTTATACTAATCAATTGAATAATAAAATATATTAATTTTATCCCCAAATAGTTGATGAATAGGTAATTTTTTGGTTCTTTGAAATAATAGTTGTGATAATTAATTATTAAGAAGTGTTAACAAAAAAAAATTGTATTTTGTTCTAGTTTAATGATATAATATTAAAAATAAATTAATCTCTCGATCACTCTAAATACAAATTAAATTAACCTTTAATTAAAATATTACAGTTTTTTCTAGTTTCATTTGATGTGATTGACATACTATTTAGGGTATAATACAATTTTTATCAAAATAATTATTTGTTGAGATTTTCTAAAAGTAATTAATTGTATATTTATGTATTTTGATATTTATATAATGTTGAATTCTTATTGAATAGAGTAAGTACCCAAGTAACTTCAATCATAGAGGAAGAAGTATAATCCTGTGTGACGATACTTCTCATATTTCCTAATATATAATGATTTTTAAAAGAAAATAATTTCACAAATTAATTGTCTTAATTTTTATTTCAGATATTCTCAATTCATATTTTAGAGAGGGGATACTTATTTGTCTTGACACAAACTATGGGCCGCGACTGGCACACAGTGCCGTTACTCAATCGAGTACCAATGTAACGTATCTTTTCATTACATTAACATGGGTGAATGGGCCAAAAGGGCCGTATGAGGTAATAAGAATAAAACATGAGAGAACACTCGACATACAACGACCCAACCTGATATACTGACTTATACATATGACGTACGGGCCTGTAAGGCCAAAATAGTCACTCGTACACTGAACATAGGCCGACAAGGCCATACAATCTTTCATATACATGACAAATGTTTACAAGCCTCTAAGAGTACATAAACGGCATAGGGCCGGGACAAGGCTCCAACATACCAATCAATACATGTCGAAATCATACTAACCAAATAAGCAACTCTGGAGCAAATGGAGCGCACCGACATCTTTCGCTGAGCTGATAGCCTACTCAGAGGACGCCCAACCTGTCTATCGGGACCTGCGGGCATGAAACGCAGTGTTCCCAGGGAAAAGGGATGTCAGTACAAATAATGTATCGAGTATGTAAGGAATGAAAATCAGTAAACAACAGACATGAGAGAAATATGGAGTAAAAGACTCAACATGTATATCTGAATAACTCTGTGAATCATTTAATATTATAATGTCATACATATGCGTATAAATGTCATATCATGCATGGGTATATGTATTCATAACATCATCAAGCCTCTGAGGGCATCCCATCATATCATCTCGGCCACTGTGGGCAAATCATCAACATATACCAGCTGATCAGGTGGTGGTGCGTATATAACGCCGTAACCTTTTTCCTATATATATATATATACACACACACACACACACGTATATAACGTCATCTGGTCATGGGTCAATGTAAATGAATGCAATGCATGAGAAGTACGTCAATAAAATCTTTCGGAGTGTCATAACCCATTATGCCTTTAATTAATATCATGAAATAAAATTTTATCAACTTACGCATTTTCTAAGACCCATGAACAGATGATAGAATAATATGACACATGGGGAATCAAGAACATAAGCATCTCTAGTATTTTTATTAATAGAGTCATTTATGAAAATTGTGCATTTTCTCGTTTCGTTTATGCCGTATAGATCATGACAAAAGAAAGAAGGGATAGCCTTAACATACCTGAGCCGATTCTCTTGACAATCCTTCCAACACACGTCAATTATGACAACATGTAACGGCGAATCGAAGTAGAAAAATATTTATATGAAATTTTTGAGAAAAATTGTACCGTGCTTTCTTAGAATTGCACCTCACACTGCTATTACACAGTGTAACTTCGTATCAAATTTTGTACAGGAGGTCATAAGATTTCCTTTGAAGATTTCCATTCATTCTAGCAAGCTTCTGTATTTCCATCTCAAATTATATATATAATAAGCTCTTATCTTTGAGTTTTGTGAGCCCCCACTTTTGGAGATGACTTAGCCAACTATTGATCTAATTATGCCACATAGTGTGCAAGCCAAGGATTCATTTATCTCCCAATTAGATTTGTTGCCACGTTGATCCCTTTAGGCTTACTCAACAATTATCCAATTAATTCCTTAATTAATTTGTTAACCCCATTAACTAATAATTACCCAATTATTTACATAATTAAGAACTATCTCAATTTACTTAAAATACTATTCACTTTTAGTACACTTTATATACCTTATTATCATGGTCATGTGGTACCTTGTATGGTACTAGTCCATAAATATCGAGTATTTTTGCTCGGGCCGTATTTTATCCCAAAATGTCAAACTTCGACGAAATTCATTTTCTTCGATTTTCTTACCCTCTCACCTTCATGAATTTACTCATCACTTGTTTGAAATAGCATAATGCTTATAATCTCAAAATAATCTCATTCTCAAACTAATGTGGGATGTAATTCTCATTCCCGAGCTTCCCTCAATTTACTTATGGCGTATTTTCATGTATGAAAATATGGGGTGTAACATCATTCCCCCCTTTGGAACATTCATCCTCGAATGTTGACTGTTGCACTTATCATTTTCATAACTTATATCTTCGAAATACTTTAGTACTCTCCTTTCCACCTAGGCAATTGTTCTATTAATAATTCCAAAGGCCAGGGCATTCCCCCCTTTAGGCCTCTTTCCCACACCATGGCTTGTGATCAGAATCCTTCCAATCTCGTAATTATTTCTACCTTCTATCATGCAGCCTGTACGATACTGACCTTGTAAGTGCGCCTATGTGACACCTCTCTCCTTTTTCCTCCAACTTTTAGCCAATCTCTAGGCCTTACGTTGTAAACATATACAGAGCTTGATAAAATGTCTCTCTGGGTATCTATAGGTATACTGAAGTTCTTCGCTCAGTATTTTGTTGAACTTACGAATATTGCTATACCTTATTTCATAAATCCGTTTATCCATCCGTATGACTTTACTGCATCTAGGTGGGTCATATTATACCATGACTCTTACTTCGATTTATTGTTACTGAGGTATGCTACCAAACTCCAGGTTACTCTCATTGTTTATCCTATATGCATAAAGCTAAGTCTTTTAATGCTTCTTCATTACTGTTCATCTTAAGACTGATGGACTAATCTCATCTCGTATTTTGTAACTTTTATACATCCATTGTTGATTCACCTAAATGTTGATATACAATCTTCCATTAATAACTTGAAACTTCTTACATAATACATTGCCACTAGGGCTTACGTTTCATCGTGGAACATTTGAATTGATTTTCCCGATCCACCTGGGGGCGATACTGTACTTCCATAACCCTATTTCATATCCTAGTCATCCCAATGTGATTCTCCTTACGTGGGTATTTTAATCCCCTACAATTCATGAAATCATTACTCAATCGAAGGCCCAAACTTCGTCCTTTATCTATCACAATTACACCCTTATTCTACTACCAAGGCATCAGTCCATCTCTTCTAAATACTATTAGTCTTAGACTCATTTGAGTTCATTTAGGTTATACTGATATTTCTATAACTTAGAGAAACCATCAACTCTTTTGTTTTCCTGGGCTTAATCCCGAGGAGTTATCCATTTCTTATCACCTTCTCACTCGCCCTTTCTTATCCTTACTCCTGACTTCCTAAAACCTTGTCGCTTTGCCATACTTTAGCTTGCGACCTATACATATCTATTTATATTACTCGCAACCTTCTTTAAACTTGCTTACACCATAAATTTCCTTGTGTTATTCTGGAACACCAAATGAGACATCACATCGTCTTTTACTCTTCTTTACTTTCTTACTAGACCTCTCAATATTTAGAAACCATAGGTTGGAAGATATGTCACTAATGACACTGCTATCATTCTTGAATACTGAATCCCAGTGCTTCTAGCCTTCTATCTGAAGTATGGACTATTCACCACCTTCTGCATTTGAGTATCTCGTATGTTCTTCAGTTTTACCTTACTTACCTTAAAATTTCGCATCACATCTTCTATCTCTTTCAAGACCTCCCTTCCACACAGGTATAATTCACATCCACAACTTGAAGCTCTATTATAATACTTGCACCTCTAGTGTATACACAATCCGGTGAGAGCTTCCTACTGACTTCTTATAAGACTGGTACTTTTCTGACTGGCTTTATTGTAGATCCATTATAGAATATGGTACTGTACTATTTCTCTTGTACGTCTGATATTAAGAGTGATTCTGCAATGTCATCAATCACGATTTCTATAATTTACTGGGTCCAATAATCAGACTCCTGATTTACTTTGTTGATGTAACTCCTTAGTTTCCTCTTCTTTCTGATCAGTCTTTATGTAGGCGTAAGCTATTTTCGGATTTGTGGCTCATGGTATTACTTTAGCCTTTCATGGACTCTATGGAATATCCAAGATAGAATCTTTTAGCAACTCAATTCCTTATCTATGACCTGGACTCAGTTCTTTCTTTTGACTTATATCGGAGTCTTTTATGGATGTATGATTGGCAACATATATGTTGCACGGATAATACTCCAAAATCTTATGTGCGTTCATAATGTAACTAATTCTGGATTATTTATCGAATAATTCCTTCCGTTCCTTCTCAGCTTTCTTTAAATGTAAGCCATTACTTTTTCTGGTCGTTCTATCGTTTATTGTATGAATACTTGGCTTATCTTAGCGCCCACACATATTGGAATTCCGTACAACCCATATGATCTTGAATATCACCTTTTGATTTTTTTTCTTTTTCCCATTCATAGCCACGATAGGGGCCACTTTCTTATGGCGTGCATACAATGTTGTAGTGAGACTGATATTACAAGACCATTTCTTCTTCAAGTTAATATGCTTAGTTTGAAGCATTCTTCCTTATTTCCTCAGCTAGTCTTTTATTATAGTACTTAGGAAGGACCTTTTGACTCTTGTAAATCTGTGAGCTTATTACATCTACTCGACAAAATTTTTGATGTCTTTCCTCGCCTATAATTATCCGCAGTTACTTACCTCGACGCCTTGTGCTTGTAGGGTTGCTTCTGAACTGATATTTCGACTGCCGTCCTAGTGACATTCTCTTTTATTTTCGTAATACTCGTACGGTACCTTTTTAACTTCCCCAACTCCTATATGAATATATCTCAAGTATTACAATGTCATAACTGCGAGGCTGAATTTACTATATTGTGTTTTACTATGTTTATCTTGCACGATCTACTGATTTGTCTGCAACCTCTTGTCTATCCATAACTAGTCTCTTCCTGAATTAACTACTAACTACTCGTTGGCCCATTCTCATAGTAATATTCCGAGTAATCTTTCTTGGGTTATTCCTTTTGTCTTAACTTACATCTCGCACTAGCTCCTTATTTATCAAAAATATCCTGGGATGGAACCCTTACTTCCTTTCCTTGATGTGCTTGCATAATGTTCTGGAATCGCAGCATATCCATAGGATTTGAATAAGTGAAATCTCATCCCTTTCCCATTTTTATCGCATTCTTCCTTTACCATTCCATAGTTACTAGAACTACTTAATTCTGATTTAATGCCACATCACTCCATATTCCCCCCTTTAGGGGAGTACTAAGAGTTGGAGCCACGAGGATTTACTTATAGATGTTTTACCTCTTCATCTTTGGGCTATTTTCACATCATCGATGACTTACTCGCCTTGCAGTAATCCTTATGTACCTAGGATAATAAAATTCCTTACTCGCGAGAGTGTCACTTAGTATAACTGACACATACAGTCCCTTAAGCTTAACTTTGCTCACATTTCTTGCTTTAGGGAAGCGTCTTCCTGAATGACCATTCTCTGAATTTCTCATGAATCTTCCTTTGTTGTCCATTTTATTATCGCCGGAACGAAATCTGAAATTCTCACGATACCGACTATTATCAAATCACTCCCTAATTCATGTTTAGTTTATCTTGTTCACCATCCCATACTGATTTCTATTATTTTGGGGTCTAACTTTTCCTTTCGGTAGTCGTGTTGTAGTCACGAACTTATTTCACGAAATAAGAATATGGTTTTATGGCCTATACTCTTTTGTTGTCTCAAGGCCTGTCACCCCTCGTCTTTTCCTTCACTTGACTATCGACTCTATAATACTGTCATCTTTTGGATCTACTGTTGTGATCCATGTATCACATCTTACTCATAATGCTTCATTAACTCTCTTCTTATTTCCCGCTAACATTTATGGCTATCACTTTATTCTAGAAAATTGAACAAGACATTTTTTTGCTTTTAGCTCCCCTTATTCAATCTACTGGCTCTTCGGGTTGCCTAATATTCTTTCTCTACCAGGGATAGGAGCCACGTTAAGATAATATTTATCCCTTCTAGGGTTCCAATGCCTATCTTTGAATTTCTTTTTTCTTGTTAACATTCTAGTATTCAAATCTAGTTGTACTATTCTAGAGTGCACCATTTAAGTGTCTCGCAAGGAGACCTACTAGCACATTTGCAATGTCCTTTGTAAATGCCAACTAACACAAACAAACCATCCACCATTTTGGGTTACTCTAACCCCAGCCGGATCTTGATAACCCGTCCTTCTTTTAAACTATATATGTTAGCCCCCATAGGGCATAACCGAGATGGGTGTAGATAATTGTACATACCTCTGTTATAATTGAAGGTAACTCAAAATGTTTATATTTCTCTGGTTGAATTGTAAATATTGTTAACCTTCATTAAACTGGGTACCTCGTATCCTTCTTCACCTGATTCTTTTGCTTGCTGAAACTTGTGTCTACCTTCCGATTCTCTTATTCCTTTTTACAGAAAGAGTGGATAGACATTCATGCCTTAGGGATCCTTATCAAGAAGCTTACACATTTTAGTATACACATGATCTGCTGAATACCTCATATTTATCCATCATGAGCATGATGCAAAATTGAGTTCCTCTGACTCAACTCTTCCACAGCTATATCTCTTACCAACTGTCTTTCTGGATGTAGGTATCGTCGTATTATGAATAAGATAGAGTTTAGGAAATTGAGTTCTTACAATTGAGTTCCACCACACGATCTAGAGTAAGAAGAAAGAGTGACAGTCCTAAATGCCCTGTAGCCTCCTACTTATAAGTATGGTGCACAACCCACCCATAAAAAAGACTCTACTAGACACTGCTTGAAGACTCCTTAGGACAGAGCTACTCTGATACCACTTCTGTCACGACCCAAACCGATAAGCCGTGACGGGCACCTGGTGCCCTTACTCAAACAAGTACCAACATAACGTATATTTTCATTACATCAACATGGATAAATGGGCCAGAAGGTCCGTATGAGGTAACAAGAATAAAACATGAGAGAGCACTCGACATAAAACAATCCAACCTGATATACTGACTTATACATATGACGTACGGACCTATAAGGCCAAAATAATCACTCGTACACTGAACATAGGCCGACAAGACCATACAATCTTTCATATATATGACATAAGTCTACAAGCCTCTAAGAGTACATAAACGTCATAAGGTCGGGACAGGGCCTCGACATACCAATTAATACATGTCTAAATCATACTAACCAAATAAGCAACTCCGGAGCAAATGGAGCGTACCGACATCTTTCGCTGAGGTGATAGCCTACTCGGAGGACTCTCAACTTGTCTATCGGGACCTGTGGGCATGAAACGCAGCGTCCCCAGGCAAAAAGGGACGTCAGTAAAAATAATGTACCAAGTATGTAAGGAATAAAAATCAGTAAACAATAGACATGAGAGAAATATGGAGTAAAAGACTCAACATGTATATATGAATAACTCTGTGAATCATTTAATATTATAATGTCATGTATATGCGTATAAATTCCATACCATGCATGGGTATATGCGTTCATAACATCATTAAGCCTCTGAGGGCATCCCATCATAACATCTCAGCCACTGTGGGCAAATCATCAACATATACCAGCTGATCAGGTGGTGGTGCGTATATAACGCCGTAACCTTTTTCTCATATCCCATATATATATATATATATATATATATATATATATATATATATAGCGTCATCTGGTCATGGTTGTAAATGAATGCAATGCATGAGAAGTACGTCAATAACATCTTTCGGAGTGTCATAAGACTATTATTCCTTTGACTAATATCATAAAAGAAACTTTATCAACTTACGTATTTTCTAAGACCCATGAACATATGATAGAATAATATGACACATGGGGAACCAAGAACATAATCATCTCTAGTATTTCTATTAATAGAGTCATTTATGAAAATTGTGCATTTGCTCGTTTTGTTTGTGTCATATAGATCAATGACAAAAGAAAGAAGGGATAGCCTTAACATACTGTGATGACCCAAAAGGTCATCTTGTGTAAATTTAGCAAAAACTGTATTTCGAGGCCCCGAAAGCCTTCGTTAATCTCACCTCGATGTGTGTGCATAACCCGAGCGCGTAGCCGGGAAGTCTTTATGTGGAAATGTGTTGAACAGTTGAATTTATGATAATTAATGGAATCAAGTTGACTTTGGTCAACAATTTTGGTAAACAGACCCGGACCCGTGATTTTACGGTCCCGGAGGGTCCGTAGGAAAATATGGCACCTGGGCGTATGCCCGGAATCGAATTCCGAGGTCCCAAGTCCGAGCAATGAATTTTTAAAGAAAATTATTTTCTGAAAATAAGAAAGACTTTTGAAAATGAACTTTGATGAAATCTGTGTTACTGAGCCCGTATATTGGTTCCGGAGCCAGGAACAGGTTCAATATGTGTTATGTGAGTTATCCGTAAAATTTGGTAAGAAACGGACTTGGTTTAACGTGTTTCAGATCAAAATCGGAGAATTTAGAAGTTTATGAAGTTTGAGAAAATTCTATGGATTTTTGAGTTTAATTCATTGTTATTGATGTTATTTTAGTGGTCTAATTACTCGAATAATTTCGTAGGATGATTTTGAAGTCGTATGTATATTTGGTTTTGAGCCCCGAGGGCTCGGGTGAGTTTCGGATAGGTGTCGAGGTACAAAAGAGTTGGAAAGAATCTGGTTTTTGATCTGTTTCTGATGTTCTGTGTTTTGCTCTCCGCGATCCCAGTGTGACTCACGCGATCGCTATGTGTCTATGGATGGGGGTTGGGAAATTACCCTACACGAATTCAGGGCCTGGCTTGCGATCGTAGAGCCTGGGGGCAATACTCTATGCGATCGTGAAGGGCCAGACGAGAACGCATAGTGCAAATGCGGGCTGGGGGCTGGGTGCTATTTTGCTCACTGTGAAGGCGACCTCCATGTCGCGATCGCGATAGTCCGTGTTGGTATACTCTATGATCGCAATCCCTTTTTCGGTATCGCGATGTTCAGTGTCCAGTACTCTCCGCGATCGCAGTCCTCTCTTCGCGATCGCGAAGGCTTATTTCGCCCAGTCATTTTAAAGTCTTAAAAACAGAATGCTATTTCGGGATTTTTCATATTTTTCTCCCTCTCCTTCTTCTCCAAGCCCCATATCCGAGTTCCAAGCTACTCTTCCTCCATAACGACTTAGGTAAGTGATCTTAACTCTAGTTTCTTCCATTTTCCTTCATCAAACACTAAATTCTAGGCCTAAAAACATGGAATCAAGGGTAGAAATTGGGGTTTTTGGGTAGAGTTAGGTTTTTTGGAGATTTTGGGAATTCAACCTCATTTTGGGGTCGGATTTCAAAACAAATTGTAATTCAGGTTCGTGGGGGAGTGGGTGATCGGGTTTTGGTCCGAAACTCGAGTTTGGACCAAGCGGGCCCGGGGTCGAATTTTGGTATTTTTGGAAGAATTATGGGAAATGTATAATTAGGATTTGGGATTGAGTTATTGAATTATTATTGATGTTATTAAGTCAATTATGTTTAGATATTATCGTTTCGGAGTCGGATTGAAGAGGAAAGGCCCTGATTGAGGCTTGACTTGCATTCTTGGAGCCGAGGTAAGTGTTTGGCCTAACCTTAGCTTGAGGAAATAGGTATAGAGTATTATTTGCTATGTGTAATTCATTTCCAATGTATAGGTGAGGTGACGAGTACCTATATGTTGTGTTCAAGCATGCCCGTAAGTCGATTTTGATGAGTTGTTTAATGTTCTTTGATATTCTCCGTGTTGTGAATTATTGGGAACCTTGAAAGTGGTACCTTGAGGTCACTTCATGACGTAGAAAGATATTGACTATGTGGTCGGTCGAGGATTTTTACTGTTGACATTATACCTCTGAGTGAGATTGGTTATAGCTGAGTCCCTTGCCGGGACAGTAGAATTTTGTTGATTGTTTCTGAACATTTGAAAGTCGTATTGTTAAACTTTCATATCAATTGTTTCTTTTACACTCACCATGCACGAGGGGACATTCTGTTCCATGTTTATTATTTTTATGCATGAGGAGACATTCCGTGCCGTGTTTATGATATATATATGCACGAGGGCACATTCCGTGCCGTGATTGTGATGTTTTATGCACGAGGGGACATTCCGTGCCATGTTTATATCGTTTATGCACAAGGGGACATTCTGTGCCATATTTATTATTGTTATGCACGAGGGGATATTATGTGCCGTGTTTATGATATATATAGGCACGAGGGGACATTCCGTGCTGTGATTGTGATGTTTTATGCACGAGGGGACATTCCATGCCATGTTTATGTTGTTTATGCACGAGGGGACATGCCGTGCCATTTCTTTTCACTGTTTAATTCGTGTTGTCAATCCCCGTTATTATTTTCGGATATTTTAGACTGTTGTTTCTTTTCTATCATTTTAGTATTTGTTATCTCTTATACCCAACATTTTCTTCCCCGTAATTGTATTCTTGTTTATTTTCTGCTATACTATTGAACTGCACAGGTACAATTTGTTGTCGTGTCCTAGCCTCGTCACTACTTCGCCGAGGTTAGGCTCGGCACTTACTCAGTACATGGGGTCGGTTGTACTGATGCTACACCTGCACTTCTTTATGTTGTGCAGATTATGCAACCAGACCCAGTGGACATCGCTAGTGGGAGTGTCCTTTAGTCCATTCCAGACGACACCGAGGTAGTACCGCATGGCGTTCGTGGATCTCGGCGTCCCTGTCTATCTTTCGTTCTGTCTTTTATGTGTTTTCCAGACATATACATCATTTTATTTTCAAACTGTTATTTTAGTCAAATCTTAGACTAGTTCGTGAGGTTGTGACTCCACTTCTGGGTTGTACTTAAAGGGATTTCTGCGTTATTAACTATCATTATTCACTTTGTTTCAATTATATAGTCAGTGTTCATTATTTTCACTTGTTAATAAATCAATACAGTTAACACGTTGGCATACCAAGCGGGTGCAACGTTAGGCGCCATCACGGCCTGAAGGTGGGATTTCGGGTCGTGACAAGTTGGTATCAGAGAACTAGGTTGCTTAGGTCTCACAACTCATGGACAAACTTGGTAGAGTCTGAGGGATCGGTACGGAGACGTCTGTACTTATCCCCCAGAGGCTGCAAAGTTAGGAATAACTTCACTTTTCTTCTTTTCTGTCGTGCGATTTGAATTCTAAATGCTAATTGAGTTTCGATTCTGTTCTCTCGCAGATGGCGAGAAAACGTGCTTCCTCATCTAGTCCGCTTGGGCCAGTTCCAGTTGGGCCAGCTCAGGTCTCAGAGGGGTTCATTGCCACCCCGGTGCTTCAGGATGCTCTAGTCCGCTTAGTGGGACTCATGGAGAGTGTGGCTCAGTCCGGTCTTCTTCCTACTGCACCAACCGTCTCTCAGGTTGGGGGAGGGACCCAGACTCCTGCTACTCGCACACCAGAGCAGCTAGATCCTCAGTTCCATACTCCGGTACCTCAGACGGCCGGAGTAGCTCACGCTGGGCATTGTGGCCCCGGCAGTTGAGGGAGCAGCTATGTCAGCAAATGCTTTATGGATATTGGATAGATTCACCAAGTTATTCACTACTACATTTAATGGTGCACCATCAGAGGATCCCCAAGATTATTTGGACAGCTGTCATGAGGTTCTTTGGAACATGGGCATAGTAGAGTCCAATGGATTTGATTTTGCTACTTTTCGTCTTTCGGGGTCCGCCAAGACTTGGTGGAGAGACTATTGCTTGACCAGGCCAGCTGGGTCTGCACCATTGACTTGGGCTCAGCTCTCTGAGTTATTCGTGGGGAAGTTCCTTCCAGTTACTCATAGGGAGGATCTTTGGAGGCAGTTTGAGCGCCTCCAGCAGGGATCTATGTTCGTCACTCAGTACGAGACCATGTTCATCACTCTAGCTCGGCATGCCATTATGATACTCCCCACTGATCGTGAGAGAGTGAGGAGGTTTATTGAGTGTTTGGCTCAGCCCATCAGGCTTCAGATGACCAAGGAGTCAGGTACTGATATTTCATTCCAGGATGCGGCCAATGTGGCCCGGAGGATTGAGATGATTATGTCACAGGGTGGTGGTCAGGGGATGACAAAAGACCCCGTCACTTCGGTCGTTTCAGTGGAGCCTCATCTGGGGGCAGGTATTCTTCAGGCAGAGGTCATCCTCCCAGACCCTATCAGTCGGCACTTCAGGTAGCTCGTAGTGCACACCGCTTTAGAGTTTCCAGGGTGGTTATCAGGGTCGACAGGGCCAATTCCAGAGTCAGCAGCCACATCAGCAAGGGCCTTCTTATTCTTGTGGTGGATTGGGGCATATTTTCAGGTTTTTCCCCCGAGGTTCTAGTGGGTCTCAGTATCAGGGTTTTCGTGCCATGGTTCCTACATCAGGCACACCCCCACCCCATCAGCTAGCTAGGGGTGGCGGTCGGGATGCCAGAGGTAGAGGTCAGACTCATAGAGGTGGAGGACATGCCACGAGAGGTAGAGGTCAGGCCGCAGTAGGTCGACCCAGAGATGATCAGGTTGGAGGGGCTCAGCCCCGGTGCTATGCTTTTCCTGCCAGGCCTGATGCTGAGGCTTCTGATGAAGTTATTACAGGTACGGTTTCAGTTTGCAGCCGAGAGGCTTCGGTCTTATTTGATCCGGGTTCTACATTCTCCTCTGTGTCTTCATATTTTGCCACTTATTTGAGTATGCCCCGTGATTCCTTGGGTACTGTTGTGCATGTGTCTACACCGGTGGGTGATTCTATAGTGGTAGATCGAGTCTACCGTGCTTGCTTAGTAGTCATTGGTGGTTTGGAGACTCAGGTTGATCTTTTTCTTCTTGATATGGTTGACTTCGATGTTATATTGGGGATGGATTGGTTATCCCCCTATTATGCTATTCTGGACTGTCATTCCAAGACAGTGACCTTGTCCTTGCCAGGGGTGCCTCGTTTGGAGTGGAGGGGAACTCCTAGTCATTCTTCTAGTAGAGTCATTTCTTATATGAAGGCTCGGCGCATGGTCGAGAAAGGTTGTTTGGCATATCTGGCCTATGTTCGTGATTCGAGCGTCGAGGTTCCTTCCCTGGAGTCTGTGCCCGTGGTTCGAGAGTTTCCACAGGTATTCCCTGCTGACCTGCCGGGTATGCCACCTGACAGAGATATTGATTTTTGTATTGAGTTAGCTTAGGGCACCCAGCCTATTTCTTCTTCGCCGAGGTTAGGTGCGGAACTTACTCAGACTTCTTTATGTTGTGCAGATTACGCAGCCGGACCCAGTGGACATCGCTAGTGGGAGTGTCCTTCAATCCATTCCAGACGACACCGAGGTAGTTCCGCATGGCGTTCGTGGATCTCGGCGTCCCTGTCTATCTTTCATTCTGTCTTTTATGTGTTTTCCAGACAGATACATCATTTTATTTTCAAACTGTTGTTTTAGTCAAATCTCAGACTAGTTCGTGAGGTTGTGACTCCACTTCTCGGTTGTACTTAAAGGGATTTCTGCGTTACTAGCTATCGTTATTTAGAATTATGTTAATGCTTCCGCACTTTGTTTCAATTATATAGTCAGTGTTTGTTATTTTCACTTGTTAATAAATCAATACAGTTAACACACTGGCTTGCCTAGCGGGTGCAACGTTAGGCGCCATCACGGCCTGAAGGTGAGATTTCGGGTCGTGACACATACCTGAATCGATTCTCTTGACAATCCTTCCAACACACGTCAATTTCGACAACATGTAATGGTGGATCGAAGTAGGAAAAAGTCTGTATGATATTTTTGAGAAAAATTATACCGTACTTTCTTAGAATTGCATCTCACACTGCTATTACATAGTATAACTTCGTATAAAATTTTGTTGAAGAGAAATCACGTTACACCTTGTAGGAGGTCATAAGATTTCCTTTGAAAATTTCCATCCATTCTAGCAAGCTTCTGTATTTCCATCTCAAATTATATATATAATAAGCTTTTATCTTTGAGTTTTGTGGGCCCCACTTTTGGGGATGACTTAGCCAACTATTGATCTAATTATGCCACATGTATGCGAGCCAAGGAGTCATTTATCTCCCAATTTGATTTGCTGCCACGTTGAGCCCTTTGGGCTTATCCAACAATTATCCGATTAATTTCTTAATTAATTTGTTAATCCCCCGTTAACCAATAATTATTCAATTTTTCACATAATTAAAAATTATCTCAATTTACTGAAAATACTATTCACTTTTAATACACTTTATACACCTCATTATCATGGCCATGTGGTACCTTGTATGGTACTAGTCCATAAATACCAGATATTTTTGCTCGGGCCGTATTTTATCTCAAAATGTCAAACTTCGATGAAATTTATTTTCTTCGATTTTCTTACCCCCTCACCTTCATGAATTTACTCATCACTTGTTTAATATAGCATAATGCTTATAATTTCAAAATAATCCATTCTCGAACTTACGTCGATTAACTTACGACAAAACTTTAATATACAAAAATGCGAGATGTAATATCTCATTCTCGAGCTTCCATCAATTTACTTATGGCGTACTTTCACGTACGAAAATATGAGGTGTAACATTATTATACAATTTGAACAAATTTTAATATTCTACAATAAAAAAAAAAGGGGACTTGAAACTATATTTTATTCTTAATTTTTTTCCTTATTTTATAAAATATTCCAATTAAAATTGCAGTTTAATGAGAACTTTGTATAAAATGATATCAATTGATAATAATATAAGAACATCGGAATGTAAATCCACATAAATTATCCCTAATTTTTTTAAAATAAAATCTTCTTTACCTGAAATAGTTAATAAATAAAATAATATTTCTTAACGAGATAATAGAATTGTCACATATAAATGTATGTTACCATAGTATTTTTAATCAGGTGAATATTTGAATTATAAAATTACTAAAAGATAACATTTCTATTTAAAAGCACTTATTGCAAAAATAGTAATAACCATCAAGTAATGCATTTGATGAAGATAGTGAAGGTTGAATAGAAAGTGTGGTCTACCTAAAGAATTTAATAGCTTATGACCACGTTAGTTTTGCCTTTTCAACTCACGACCAAACTTTTGAGCCTCACGGGACGTTTAAAATGACCATTATGCCCTTGATCGACCTCCTCTTCTCTCTTCTATATAATAAAAATTTTAAAAAATAAAGTAAATAATATTGACTGCTATATACTTTATCTATCTTCTATATACTTTATCCAAACGGGCTCTAACTTTTCTAGAATTCTGACATTTTTTATTAATAAAAAATTATTCAATTCCCTAGGAACTTAGAATTCTTTCAAGTTTCAAAGTACTTAACACGTTAGGAATTGTTAGCGAAGTTTATTTTCAAGTCATGCCTTTTTAGAGTTAATTAATATAATCATTCTCAGACTGAATTTAGGCAACAAATTCATAATATTTACATGAAATACTACATACTAAAAGACGATTTATAAGTTTTATAGAATGTTAGACGGTTTTCATTAATTAAAAAACTTTATTTGCTTGTGTGAATCGGAATCCTTCAAAGTTTCCAAGTTTGAACATGACTCGTTACACAAGTTTTGTCAATTTCTTTTTTGTTTAATCATTTTCATACTAAATTAGATAACAAATTTATTATAAATACTTCATCCGTTCTCTTTCACATATCCAGTATACCAAAAATAAATTATCTTTTACGTTCACTTTAGCAAATTAAAAAAAAAAATTTATTTTTTTTCATATTTTGCCTTATCATTAAGTAATCAATTTCAAACTAATTGGAGTAGTAAGAGTCAAATTTAAAACTTCAAAGTATCCTGAATAAGAATAATTTAGTAAAATAAAAACTTAATTAATATTTTTTTAAAGAATGTGCAACGTAAACTGAACAAGTAAAAGAAAATTTAAGGATAAATATTAGGGATTGTAATAAATCATATCCCCTCCTCTAGTGGTTAGTTAATTTAAGGATTTTAAGTTATATATATCATTATTATGGGTCTATAGTGATACAATTGAGGTTGAAGAAAGAGAATTATTAGTTCAGTTCTCCACCTTAACGATAGAAAATAGGATTGATTAAATTTTATTGAGTCTGATTCACAGTGATTATTTATAAAATAATTGTATAATCGGGAGCAATTTATATTGTACGAAAATTATACATCAGCAGGTCATATTTACTATTGTAATCTATAACTTTTCTTTTTTCAAACTTAATTGCAAATCACACATTTTAAGAATGCTTACACGTTGGTCATGCCCAACTATGCCTTATAAGAAGGACAATCGATCGTCGCAAATATATTCCGGCTAATAAATTCGTAATCAAATCCCACAAGGAATTAACATATCAAACACAGCTATTAGACTCGCACAAATTCACGCAATCAATCTTAAGAAATATTTAAGTAACAATTTGAATTTTTATTAACTAAATATTACGTAACAAAAATGCAATAATTAATAACCAATGATGAACGGGTTGGAAACAAGAATTGGGATGATCTAAGGTTTTGATTTCTCCTATTGTCGGAATATTTTCCGCTACGTTTTCTATAAATTTGCCTAAGTCTTCTTTATCGACCATGAGCTCTCTAATTGTCGTAACTCTCTTCCGAGTAATTACCACAACTTACTAGACATATTCTCCCGAATTACGCTAGCTGGCATTAAGTACGGCTCACTCAGATCGCACGAAGGTTTCATTATCCCTAATCCCACCTTTAAACCCTTCGTATTGATCCCTCATATACGTTAGGAGTGATGTTGTTCAACAACTACCTAAATATGTACTCTCTCTCGAGTAATACATAGATCACACGAAGGTTTATCCCTAATCCCACCTTTAAACCCTTCGTATTGATCCCTCATATACGTTAGGAGTGATGTTGTTCAACAACTACCTAAATATGTACTCTCTCTCGAGTAATACATACAAAATAGGCACAGCTAATTGAGGGTCCTTCAATCAACCACAAGAATAATATAGTTGAACAAATAGAGAAAATACTATAGCAAATTTATATTAACGTAACAAGAAAATCATCCTTCAATAGGTTCCATCAAAATCTTAGACTAGGAATTTATCTACTTATAATCATAGTAACAATATCCAAAGTATTTTGCGTAATTAAAGTACAAGGTAAAGATAAAGGGATGTAGAAATTGATGACTCTAACTCCCAACTGTTATTCCACCAGCTATCCTTGCGTCTAGTTGAAAAAGTCCTCAAAAGTGGCGTTTTTATGTCTATATATATGTGTAGGAAAATATCTAAATGTGTAGGCCAAGTCCTAGTCAAACCAGGTGTAACAACCCGACCGGTCGTTTCGCGTTATCGGACCCCATTCCCCTAAATGAAACTTCCCATAGTGGCTTATTGCGATTTATGACTTGCGGGGGTGGGTGGTCCGGGATTCAGAAGTGTTTAGAGCAATATTGGAACACTTGGTTCTTTAAGGTTTGCCTTTAAGGTCAAGTTTGACTTCGGTCAACATTTTGGGTAAACGACCTCGGAATCGAGTTTCGTCGGTTCCAGTAGCTTCGTATGATGATTTCGAACCTGGGCGTATGTTCGGAATGGGTTTTTGATGACCCGAGAGCGTTTCGGCACCCAATATTGAAATAAGAAGTTCCTTAAGTTCATATTGTGGTTTGGGACGTGTTTTTGTGTTATCGAGGTCCGAATGGAATTCTGAGACCGGGAATAGTTCCGTTATGTCATTTATGACTTGCCTGCAAAATTTGGTGTCATTCCGAGTAGTATAGGTCGGTTCGGCGCATTGTTAGCGAAGTCAAGAAAACTTAAAGTTCCTAAGTTTGGTCCTAGGGGTTTTGAGGTGTGATTTTGAGTTTTAGCGTTGTTTTGGGTGTTCCAAAGGCTCGAGCGAGTCCGTATTATGATTTGGATTTGTTAGTATATTTGGACGTGGGTTCGGGTGGGCCCAGGTTCCTTCCGAACACCACACGAGGCCAAAAACCAGCTGAAATAGTTGTTGGTGCACCTGCTCTGGTGTTGACCGCAAGTGCGGTTTCCCAGTCGCAGGTGCGGGACCGCTCCTGCGGTCCCAACCTCGTAGGTGCGGCCCCCATCGGGCAGGCCATTTCTCGTAGGTGCGGACAAAGTTCCACAGGAGCGGAGCCAAAGGTGCGGTCTCCACTCCGCAGGTGTGGACCCAACCCCTAGAAGGTAAGTAAATTTCATCTCAAGACTTGTTAACGCATGAATTCCTACTTGAGTTTAATCACCTAATTAGTGAAAAATCAAGAATTGGGTAGTAACCTAGGGCTTTTGATAATTTGAGAATTTACCCATGAATTAGCTATGAAATCAAGTAAAAATCATATATTAATGATCCTTAGGCTATGGGTGAGTGTTTCCTTCGAGAATTTTTGGAATCCGAGCATGCGGGCCCGGGGTTGGATTTTAGAATTTCTTCAAGAACGGTGGATTTACTAAAGGAGTAGGAGAATTTCCATACTTTGAGCATAAATTAATGTATTTGTATAACATTTGGCTAGTTTCGAGTCCTCGGGTGTAGAGTTCGGAGTTTCGGGCGCGTTCTTGGTCCGGGGAGTANACGAGGTGAGTCTCCTTTCTAACCTTGTAAGGGGGAACTGTCCCCCTAGGTGATTTAAATGCTATGTGATAACTGTGGGGGCTATGTACATACAAAGTGACGAGAGTCCGTACGTAGCGGCTATTATTGTTATGTCCGGGTAGTTAGGCTTACACCATGTTTTATGTTTTTCTTGAAATGAATTATATGCTTAGTGAATTAATGTTGCATGCGGCTTGTTTTCCTGAGATCATGGAATTTAAGTAATTTTAAGGAATTTTTCACGAAAAGTAATTAATGAATAATAAATGTGTGGATTGTGTGTGCATGTGACCGCTTCGCAATTTACATTCCACGAGCAGAGTGTTATTTCCCCTACTTTCATGGGAGTGGGCCGTACTCCACGACGAGATTGAAAGATATATATTATGGTTCGGGCCGTTCGACCATCGACAGTGCACAAATATGATCATTTTGATGGCTTAGGCCGGTTGTCCTTATCCTGGATATGCATGTTAAATTGTTAAGAATTCTTTTATGGATTTTGAGTGTTCAGATATATATACTTTTAAAGGAAAGAAAAGAATAATGAAGTGGAAATTGCATATTTACCTCCAGTATTTATTTGAATTACTGTTATTTTAAATGCTTATTGCCTTTATCATCCGTGTATGTCCATTACTGATATTATATATTGCTAATCATTTTATTGGACCTTAGTGAGTGTCAAGTCGACCTCTCGTCACTACCTCTTCGAGGTTAGGCGGGATACTCACTGGGTACATATTTGTTTATGTACTCATGCTGCACTTATGTACTTAATTGTACAGGTTCTGAGGCTGGTGCATCTGGTTATCAGACCGTAGCTCGATTCTGATCTTAGTTGGACTCGACTTCACGGTGAACTGCTTCTCCTGACGATCCTCGGCAACACCATAGAGTTTTCTTTTGCTTATTTCCCGTCTATTTCTTTCAGACAATGGGATTGTATATTATGTTTTGTATATTCTGTTAGTATGCCTGTAGGACTTGTGACACTAGTTCCTGGCACACACGTAGTTATTATTTTGGCTTTGCGGGTCTGTATATGTATATATTGGCTCATTTCTCTTCATGACTGTTTTGATTAAAACTGGGTATTTATCCTTGTCGAATCATGTTTTGAGTTTTAAAAACTGAGTATATTTTAAAGTGTTTATCTAATAAGAAGGAACCTTTAGTACGTTGAGAGTCGGCTTGCCTGACCCCGCTGTTGGGCGCCATCACGACCTCAATTAGGATTTTGGGTCGTGACATAAATTACAATCGTGATAGAAATAACTATAGTGGGCCTAAGACAGGCCCAGAGTGTACCCAGCCTAGCCAGGCCTTCAATTTTGTATCCATACAGGTTTCAACACAGCCCAGAAACCACAAGAGAACTTGGATTATACCTAACAACCATAGTTGATAAAAGGATCCAGAAAACAGTCATTTACACAAGCCAAATGGCTTATTCAGTAGGCATAGAGAGGGACATAACTGAGCAGCCAAGAAGAAAGTGGCTAGGAACCTTAGGCCCTAATGTGTCAGAGTTCACAAAGGCCTCAAAGTAGACCCCGAGCAGTTCTCACACTAGGGAGGTTAATAGAGAAGTTTTAGGGGGGGGGGGGCCTTGGCTTTCAGCCGGCCAAGAACTATAGGTTTAGAATAGGGAAGAAACCAATAAAAATAGTAGTAAAGTAATAAGGTTTGGAAAAGTGCATTTATATTACAAGGTGATCACATAATGAACATATAAACACAGAGGGTGCATGAACTCAAGAAACAAGTTAATGCTGCAAGTTTTCACACACATTGGGGCATGGTATATTTATAAGAGGCAAGGAGTTTTAAACGTTCTGGAATTACAAAGTTAATAGGCAAATAGAATTATGCTAGTAAGACAAAGAGATATCACTAATGCTACAAGTGCAAAACCCAAAGGATCAAGTTATGCTAAACAACAATACAACCTATACTAGCAAGGCAGATAATATCACACATTATAAGGGAAAACAATTCAGGAAAGACTAATCTAAGGCAATTAGCTATTAGGGGGTACATAATTGGCAAGGTAAGAACAAACTAAGTGACAAAAATAGTCATAGGAGAAAATTAAAACTAGAGTAAAGGTTTTAACATATTAGGACATACCAATAACATAAATTAATTACTATAGAAGTTCATAATCAGGAAGGAAACAGGATTAGGCCATACAACCAATGCAAACACTCAAATTGTCAACACATTAAGCTAAACATGCTTCAAACTGTAAATTGCCTAAGTTAGAAAGACAATTTTTTAGGACTAACAGTTTAGGCGTGAGACAATGCTAGATAAGTTCATGCTATAGGCAGAATCACACATGAAGAGAGTTAAGAAAATACATTAAGTCGATATGCTAATTAGAACATAATGGAATAAACAGTGCGAAAGTTGAGAAACTAATCAGTTATTGCTCAACAAACAAGAAAAGAACAACAATATGACCCAGAATCCCAGATGCGTCAAGTTCCCAAGGGTTTCAAAGAACCCAGGGCAGTGCTCACACCCAAGAAAGGTCGAAAAAGTAGGAAATACGGTGGCCTTGGCTTTCAGGCGGCAAAGACACAAAGATAGAACAAGAGAATAGATGAACACGGAGTAAAGCCCTAATTTTTTCAGTGGAAATTTTAGCGATTAGAGTATTGTCTAGAAGGGAATGGGGGAGGGGTTTATATAGTAGTAAGATTGAACAATAAACAAGGGAGATAGAGTGATTTAAGCAACAAATAAGGTAAATAAACATGCAAATCAGTCAAAAAATCAATTTAAGAGATCTGTAAACCCTAGTTTTTAGGGAAAGTAAAAATCAATCAGAATATAAGCAAATAATCGGACTCACAATAGTATAGGAAAAATATACACAAAGTAATACTCAAAATCAGGGGTTTGAACTAATTTTGGTTCAATTTCGGAAGAGATTTGCTTGCCATGTTTAGGCAAGCACTATAAGAGAACAACCAATACCAAATAGGGGTCGAATATGGTAAGTAATAGCAATCAAATCCCAGGTTCAGTGGGATTAGGAGAAGGTTTTAGGGGGCGGCGGCTAGGGTTTCTGAAGGAGGGAGAAGGGAGATGATAGGATACAGAGGCCGCGGGCAAAGGGAAATGGGGTTAGGGTTAGGAGTTAGGTTAATTAAAGGGAGGGTTTAATTGTGGCCGTTGATCTTGAGAGATCAATGACCAGGACTAAAAGAGAGCTGGGACGGGTCGTGTAAAGCGGGTACCGACCGGGTTGGGGTTAGGGGTTTTTTGGTTTGGACTGAGGTTATTGGCTAATGTATTGGGGGGTTTTGGGCCATTTATTTAGTCCAAAATTTTTTAGGAATTGGGGCTAGTTTTTAAATACCCAATATTTATCAAAAATAATTTATAAAAGTAATTAATAAATGACAAGAATATTATTTGTGTACTAAAATGATTGAAAATAATAACTTAACATTATAAAAATATAAAAAGTTGGCGCAAATAGTGTAATTATACATGAATATAGGCTATTATTGCAAAAATATGCAATTAGCCTAAAAATGCAAAATGTAATTATAAAAAATGGAATAAAATGTTCTAAAGCATACACGTTGGTGTAAATAATAATTCTGGATAAAAATAATTTGAAGGATAATTATTGGATATTTATAAAAATGCAGGAAGAAATTAATTTAGAGCTTCTAAAAATTATGAAAAACTATGAAAAATGCTTGTATAGGTTTATAGACTAAATGATGATGAAAATATACTATTTTAAAAGTAATATATACATTTTAAAAATATGAGGGAAAAATTAGGTATCAACAGCTGCCCTTATTTACCCGGGAATGATGAAAGAGTTGTCGGGTAAAGAAATGATGACCGATTTTGACCGAATGAGGTGATTTGAAAAAATGGAGGTCGAAGTCTGGTTTCTGAGTTGCCTACATATCTCTAGTTTTACGGGAATCAGGTCGTGTGTAGTTCTGGATCTAGCAGTGAACTAAGCCGATGGAGTTGTTATAGGAATAGACAAGCTCTTCTAGATAGGACGATATCGGATGAGTTTGTATGGAATTGTGAATGGATGTATCTTAGAATAGTTATGGATGAGCATTTGAACAGTTATCAAGTGGAAGCGGGTAATGGACGGTGGTTGGTTGCATTTGAGGTAATTTCAGGATGTGAGCATCAAACGGAAACCGGAGTGAAGATTGCTCCTGTTAAAAGAACGGCTACCTACTAGATTACCTGCAAAACTTAGCCTCATGCAACAAGAGTACAATGAGTGATAACGAAGTATTTCTTAGCTGGAGATGCATTTGCGTTTGGAAATCTTGCCGTTATGAAGATGACAATTTTTGATGTGTACGCATTTGTGAATATTCCTTGTTCCTGCATCCAAAGAAAAATCGTGAGTTTTGAGGGGAAGGTTGGTTCGTGCTTTCACCTTCTTGCTTTGATTTTTCTCCTATCTCGAGATCCTGTTTGAGTTACCCTGTGTAGCATCTGGCTGTTTATAAAATAAAGTTTTCGAGAAAATATGCGTGTATTTGATGAATGTAGTTAATTAAAATATAGTAGTATGCAATATCAAGTAAGTTAGATGAACCAATGACTGTGACACTTTTAGAGACATTGCAACTTCCTTGCATTAGAATTTTGAGGGTTCCTCCTCAAAATTCTTTCCCAGTTCAATAATCGATTCTTTGACCATTCTACACATGACGAAGTTGGCTGGATTTGCTCCGGAATTTTGAGGGTACTCCTCAAAATTCTGCCCTAGTTTCTGACCATGGTAAAAATGAATATTTTATTGAGTTGTGAACGAACCCACAGGGCTTCCTACGTATCCCCTCTTAAACGGGAATCAGGTCAAGCGTATTTCAGTTACATCAGACGAAGAAATGCAAACAATCTAAACATAGTATCTTTTGACTGCGTCTGAATTGATGGGCTTTGGCCAAATTTCCCCGTCCATTTCTTCAAGTATGAGTGATCCTCCTGTTATTACTCTGTGAACCTTGTAGGGCCTTTTCCAGTTGGTTGAAAATTTCCCTTTGGCTTCATCTTGATGTGGGAAAGTCCGCTTCAGCACCAGCTGCCCAGTATGAACTGTCTAGGTCTGACCCTTTTGTTGAAAGCTCTGGACATTGTATTTTGATAAAGTTGACCGTGGCATATCGTATTCATTCTTTTTCTGTCAATAAGAGCTAAATGTTCGTAGCGACTTCTTATCCATTCTGCATCACTAAGTTCATCTTCTTGTATAATTCTTAAGGAAAGAATTTCGACTTTGGTGGGAATGACAGCTTCAGTACCGTAGACTAGCAAGTAGGGAGTTTCTCCGGTTGATGTGCAGACTGTGGTATGATACCCCAATAAGGCAAATGGTAATTTATCGTGCCATTGCTTGTGGTTTTCTACCAGCTTTCTTAATATTTTCTTGATATTCTTGTTTGCGGGCTCCACGACTCCATTCATTTGAGGCCTGTATGCTGTGGAATTCTTATGCTTGATTTTGATGGTTTCACACATAGCTTTCATTTAGTCACTATTGAGGTATTGTCGATGATGATGGATTCTGGTACCTAGAATCGGCAAACAATACGATCCCTGATAAAATCTGCGACGACTTTCTTGGTTACAGCCTTGTAAGATGCGGCCTCAAACCATTTTGTGAAGTATTCTATGGCTGCTAAAATGAACATGTGCCCGTTTGAAGCGGCAGGCTCGATCGTACCGATGACATCCATTCCCCAAGTGGCAAAAGGCCAAGGTACACTTGTTGCATTGAGTTCATTTGGTGGCACTCGTATCATATATGCATGTATTTGGCACTGATGACACTTTTGGACATACCTGATGCAGTCCGTTTCTATTGTCATCCAAATATATCCTGCTCTCAATATCTTCTTGGCTAAAATGAAACTGTACATGTGTGGTCCGCAAGTTCCAGCATGTATCTCTTCGAGCAGTTTGGAAGCTTCCTTGGCGTCGATGCACCGTAATAATCCTAGGTCTGGAGTCCTTGTGTACAAAACTCCTCCACTTTGGAATAAATGGTTGGATAATCTTCCGAGTGTGCATTTCTGAGTATGATTTGCATGCTCCGGGTACTCTCCTTTTGCCAAGTATTCTTTGATATCATGGAACCATGGATTCCCATCTGTTTCTTCTTTAACATGATCACAATAAGCTGGCCGATTATGGATCCTTACTGGAATAGGGTCGATGAAATTCTTGTCCAGGTGTTGTATCATAGAAGACAAAGTGGCCAATGCGTCTGGGAACTCATTCTGGACTGTCGGAACATGTTTGAACTCTATATTTGTGAATATTTTCATCAACTCTTGCACATAGTGTAGATACGGTAATATTTTGGTATTCTTTGTAGCCCACTCTCCTAGAACCTGATGTACCAGAAGGTCTAAATCACCAATTACCAGCAATTCCTGGATATCCATGTCAATGGCCAAATTGAACCCCAAGATGCAGGCCTCATATTCTGCCATATTGTTGGTGCACGAGAATCTGAGTTTAGAAGATAACGGGTAATGTTGACCTGTCTCTGACACCAAAAACGCTCTGATACCCACTCCTTTGAAATTTGCGGCCCCATCAAAAAACATTCTCCAACCGTCGTAGGTTTAGGTGATATCTTCTCCTACAAATGATACTTCTTCATCGGGAAAATACGTTTTTAGTGGTTCGTATTCTCCTCTCACACGATTTTCTGCAAGATGATCTGCTAATGACTGTCCCTTAACCGCCTTTTGCGTCACATAAACGATGTCAAATTCACTCAACAATATCTGCCATTTTGCCAGCTTCCCTGTAGGCATGGGTTTCTGGAAAATGTATTTTAGAGGATCCATTCTTGATATGAGATATGTGGTATAGGAACAAAACTAGTGTCTCAATTTTTGAGCTATCCATGTCAGAGTACAACAGGTGCATTTCAGCAAAGAATACCGTGCTTCATAGGGTGTGAACTTCTTACTCGGATAGTATATGGCCTGCTCTTTACTCCCCATCTCTTCGTGTTGTCCTAAGACACAATCAAAATCCCCATCTAGTACGGACACATATAGTAGCAGAAGTCTACCAGGTTCCGACGGGACCAGGACCGGTGGTGCGGACAAATATTCCTTGATTTTGTCAAAAGCTTTCTGGCATTCTTCAGTCCAACTCGTTGCGGCATCCTTTTTTAACATTTTGAAAATTGGCTCACAGAGCACGGTCGATTGTGCTATGAAGTGGCTGATGTAATTGAGACACCCAAGAAACTCATCACATCTTTCTTGTTCTTTGGAGGTGGCAAATCCTGGATAGCCTTGACCTTTGAAGGGTCTAGCAATTCCTCGGCGGCTGATGATGAACCCTAACAACTTTTCAGTAGGGACTACGAAGGCACATTTTGCGGGATTCAGTTTCAAATTATACCTTCGAAGCCGATCAATGAACTTTCTCAAGTCTGCTATGTGATCTGTACCCTTCTTGGATTTGATGATGACGTCATCCACATATACTTCTATCTCCTTGTGTATAATGTCGTGGAAAATAGTTGTCATGGCTCTCATATAAGTGGCCCCAACATTCTTCGGACCAAACGGCATCATTTTATAGCAATACACCCCCCACGACGTAATAAAAGCTGTCTTCTCAGCATCTTCTTCATCCATCCAGATCTGATGATATCCCGTGAAGCAATCCACAAAAGACTGGAGTTCGTGCTTGGCACAGTTGTCGATCAGTATGTGTATATTGGGTAACGAGAAATCATCTTTGGGACTTGCTCTGTTTAAATCCCGATAATCGACACATACTCTGACTTTTCCATCCTTCTTCGGAACTGGCACGATGTTAGCCAACCAGGTTGGATATTCAACCACTCTAAGAACCTTAGCTTTGATCTGCTTGGTGACCTCCTCTTTTATTTTCAGACTCATATCTGGTTTGAACTTTCTAAGCTTCTACTTTACAGGCGGACACATCGGATTGGTAGGTAGTTTATGAGCCACTATAGATGTGCTCAAACCAATCATATCATCATAAGACCATGCGAAAATATCTTCATACTCTTTTTCAGGAAACAAGTGTACTCTTCTTTCTCTGATGGTGACAAGTGAATGCTTATGCGAGTTTCTTTGACTGTTTCGGAATCTCCCAAATTGCCTATCTCAGTTCATCTAGATTGGACTTAGGCTTGTTCTAAAAATTTTCCACTTCTCTGACAATTTCCTTAGGTATTATATCATCTTCTTCTATTTTCTCTGAATCACTATCCTTATGTTGTGTTGTCTCATTACATGTCACAATTGTTGGTTCATCAGGATAAGTAATAATAATTCTGTAGAGAGAAAATGTAAAGGATAATAATAAATACTAAAATAGCAAACCATTGATAAATACCAAAACGTCAAATGAAAGCAATTTTAATGATCCAAATAATTGTTTTGAAATGAAATAACAAAATATTGAAAAAATGTGTTAAAATTTCTGATAGAAAATTGTTTTCAAAATAAATGATGCCAACGGACAGGCTACCCCGGAACTCAGCGGGCTCGTGATGGTGTAGCGGTCCAGTTCCTGAGAACAACTCCCTTCTCTACTATCTAGATGATGAGTCCTTCCTTTTCCTCCTCCTCAATTACTGCACTGCAATCCATATCTTCATCTTCAAAGAACGGATTCCTTAAACCAGCTAGAATTTCATCTTCTTCAGATCCCCACATCATGTCAGCCTGATGAAAGGATTGGCTCAAATGCGGATTCCTTAAGCATTCGATGGGTCTCAAAGGACCACGCCATGGTGGAGACCAATCGTCGTACTCCTACCAGGTGTACTGATATCCAAGTCCAAAGGTTATGCCATGAAACTTTAGTTGTATTGGTTTAGTAATGCCCTGAAGATTCTTACCGAGACCACTACTAGATTCATATCCTGCCCATGCCAATATGCTCTCTATTTTTCTACTCCACCATTTATCTTTCTCAATCGCGTTGACACAATCAATGCGATGGTAAGCTCTCCCCCTAACTTACTTATATTCTCCACAACCGGAATAGTTTGATTGGTGTAAATATGGTTACTCCCGTCTCCATGGATGATCACTTCTTGATGGTTCCATTCAAACTTCATAGCCTGATGCAGAGTAGAGGCTACGGCCCCAACAACATGTATCCAAGGTCGTCCCAATAGCAGATTGTATAAGGTGGATACGTCTAGTACTTGAAATTAAACATCAAACCAAGTCGGGCCCATCTGCAAACAGAGGTTGGTCTCCCCAATCGTGGCCCTTTGAGACCCATCGAATGCTTTCACATTCATAATTCCAGCTCACGTCTCATGAAAACCTTTACCCAATCTCTTCAGAGTGGTCAATGGAAAGATGTTAAGACTTGAACTTCCATCTGTGAAGAACCTGGCAACAAATTTATCTTCGCATTGCACTGTGATATGCAGCGCCCTGTTGTGACTTAACCCATCCGGCGGCAATTCATTTTCGTGGAAATAATCTTATGGCTTTCCAATACTTGTCCTACCATATTGACCATCTCTCCACTGGTAATGTTTTTGGGTACATAAGCTTCATCCAACACTTTCATCAATGCATTCCTATGCGCCTCAGAATCTGTAGTAGTGATAGAATGGATATCTAAGCAGGGGTTTTGTTCAGATGATCAACCATAGAATACTCTCTTGCTTGCGCCTTTCTCCAAAGATCATCCGGTCCAGTTTCAATGATAGGCTGCTTGGAAGCGGCTTGTTTACTTGTTCCTCCCAAATGCCCGGGCGTGTAAACCCTACCAGTCCTGGTCATACCTTGTGCTGCATCGATTTCTTCCATTTTCTCCTTTCCTTTCCTTCTCGCTTCTGCAGCATAGTCCCAGGGTATAACATTGTACTTAAAGGACAGTTTAGGTGCTATCGTCATGGTGAATGGTGTGGTCACTTCTACTTCGAATGGAGTTGGTGTCACACCTATTTTTTATCCATGCAACCCTGTTACGAGGATGAATTAGAAGAGTTTTTTCAATTGAAGTGACATTTTGAAAAGGGATTATTTATTATTTAGAGTCGCCACTTGGAATTGAGTTTTGGTGTTCCAAGTCACCTTTTATTGAATCCCTTATCAAAAGGAAGATTTGACTCCTAATTTATGGTCTACGAAACAGAAGACTGAGTAAGGAATTCTGTTGACCGAGGGGAAGGTGTAAGGCACCCATCGAATCCTGTGGTTCTAGCACGGTCTCTTTATTGACTAATGTAAGGCTTAAAATCAATTTTATTTTTTTGGCTATTCTCGTATTTTTATTGGTTATGGCTTGTCTATTACCACTTCACATGATTTATTATATTGTATTGACCTAGATGCGGAACGCACATAAGGTACTCCATTGAAGATAGATGTTAAACCAAGGTACGAAATATACACATGGTTAAAACATAATTAATTTAAATTTAAAGGCATCGAGACGCGGGAATGCGCACATGACCCCTTTTATTACTTAAGCATATCAATCCAAGGTTCGGGTATGAACACATAGGCAAATATTTAAAGTACATATAAAGTTTTTATACTGTTTTAGAGTATTTCAATTATTTTTAGATTCGAGACATTTATTTTTATAAATTATTATTATTAAGATTGTTCGGTCAAAGTTGCGTGAATGCATACTTTGATTTATTTTGAAAATCATAATCATGTCACGTGAACGTGTACATAATCACGATAGTCGATTAAAAAAGATGCACCTAAACAAACTACGAATTGTTTATGAGTTGCCTAAGTTTTGAATCATTGTGAGGCGTAAAGGTTATGGAAGTCATATTATTGTGGAAAAGGGGTGTGATTTAACAAGTGATTACATTCAATATGGCCCAACATAATCTCCTACAACTTTTACTACCAACCAATATTTAAAATTAGATTGAAATTCATGGTATGAATTAAATAGATACAAACAGAACAAATTAGTGACTAAGTTAGGGAATTAAAATGAAACCAAGGCATGCTGAACTGGAGAGCCCGTTAATTCGTTAAAGAAAGTATCACTTGTAACTTAAATTTTCCCGTATCAAGTTAATTACGTAAAAGAAATAACTCAAATAGATAAGAGAACAAAACTATTAATGAGATTAACCATACGGTATACTAAAAAGAAGGGAAAAAAATGAACCCAGCATGAAACACATTAAACAGAGTAATGAACCAAACATAAGAACTCATAAACAAAATTCAATCGTATAAAAACTTGAAGTTAAACCAAAACACAATGACCCGAATTATTGAACAGAAAATAAAATAGAATGAAAATGAACCTTTATATTGATGACTAGAACTTTAAATTACAGCAGCTCAATCAGACAGCTTTCAGACGGAGCCTCTCGAATTGCGGACGGAAACTCGAATCAGCACCGGAAAGCTCGAACTAAACCAATGATTTCTGATTCGACGGAAATGAACTGATAAAAGCCTACGTTTATGATTTTGTAAAGTTTTTCTTGGATGTTTCTCATGAATTTTGGGAAAAGGAGGCTAAAACGTTAGGGGCTTCTCGCTACTGTCCCTTTCGTTCCCTCTGTTTTTGTCGCTTTTACCCCTTTCCCCTTTTGTTTTGTCTATGTGTTGTGTGTGTTAAGTGGGATTAGATTGAGGGGATAGTTGGGATGTGGGGAGTTGGGATGTGAGAGATGGACGTGTGAGTGTGTGTGCAATGTGAGAGAAAGGCGTGAAAGGTGGGGGAGTGGGTGAGAAGTGAGGGGTTTGAGGAGAAATATGGGGATCATGCAACTAGTTAGGATTCTTTTTTATTTTTTTTTATTTTTCAGATTTACTTTTCTTCTTCTTTTGAACTTTCTTACTAAGTTAAAGTAAATAAATAAAGGTAAAATACACACACACACACACACACACACACACACATATATATATATATATATATATATATATATATACTCTAAGAATGTGAGTATTTTTGTATTATTTTTTTTATAATAAAACCTATTAAGAGAAAGATAAATATTTTAAATATTAAGATTAGACCTAAAAGAAATATTTACACTAAAGTAGTATAGAATTTGGGGTGTGGTAAAAAATTAGGTGTTCACAGCATGCCCCTATTTGCTTGGAAACATGAAAATTTTTCAGGCAAAGAAATGAACAAGGTGACTGATTTTTGACCTGGCCATTATTTGAAAAGGAAACGAAGATAAAAAAATGTGACAGGGCCTTGGTTTTAGGCAGCCTACGTATCTCGGGTTAAAGGGAATAAGGTCACGTGTAGTTCAAGTGGAAGAAAGATAATGGAGTATGCTTAGTTGGAGAGTCGAGCGAAGTTTCGCCGAGGTTCCGATTCGCGGTTCCTACTATTACATCAAAATGAAAAGAAAATTACATACTCTTGAAATCTAAGAGTTACAAAATTCCTATATAAATGCCATATGGAATCTTGTCTTGATTCTTGACCTGCTTCCCCCATTGACTTTAGACTGAAACTTGATGTTCTCGCTGTAACAGGCTATGAAATATTGCCACAGGCCGGCTTCTTGATCAGGTGATAAGAAAACGGATCCTGCAATTCTATGTCTCTACATGTATTACGTTAAAGCTAGTTCGGCTGGTATTGAGATCAAACGTTCCACTTTCTCTGGTGAGAGATGGAATATTATTTGTTGCATATCCAATGTGTATTTTGTAGAAAAAACCTGCAAGCCATCAGAAACAAACAAAACGAACAAAAGTTTTCTACCCCATTACACTAAGAAATTTTTGTGAGTTATTGAAAACACATTAAAGTATCTTTGCTATGCAGAATAAGGAATTGAAAAACATTTTGTTTTTAAAATAGGGTATGTCGTGCCCTATGTTAACAGTAAAGAAGACAAATAGGGGATGTAGTACCCTGTGTTAACAATAAGATGAGGCTTATGGCACTCTAAGATACTACTAGGGAATGTCGTACCCTATGTTGGCAAAAAGGAATGCAGCCAGAGGATGTAGTACCCTGTGTTGGCAATAAAATGAGGCTCGTGGCTGTCACGACCCAAAATCCCTAAGATCGTGATGGCGCCGGAAATCATTGTCAGGCAAACTAAATTATTAATTAATCGAAATAAATTCCTGTTTAACATTTATAAAAAAAATATTTCCTTACACTTTATTACATATTAACCAAATAAAATCTGTTAATTTAAAAAAACAGTGGTTTGAATACTACACTTTGACAAATATATCTCAACACATCCCAGAACCCGGTGTCACGAGTACATGAGCAATTTCTAAGAATTTATACAATCATTACAAGCCTGTCCGAAGTACAAATTGGACGAGGAAATTTAAAATAATGTAATAAATACAGTACGAGAGAGACTCTGTCAGCTGCGGATCGCCTCCGGATGATGCAGCTCGCCTAAGTCTCTGAATCCTCCACATTGCTATGAAAGTACCTGTGCAATAAAATGCACTGCAAGTGTAGCATGAGTACAAAACAACGTGTACTCAGTAAGTCGCCCGCCTAACCTCAGAGAGGTAGTGATGAGAGGTCGAATTAGACACTCACTAAGGGCCAACAAATTAATTAACAGTATAAGATGAACACGATAGGCATGTAAAGGTAGTAAAGCAACAATATATATAAGGCACTGAAATCCAAATAAATACTGGAAATAAACAAAATAAATACCACTTCCTCATTATTTTCCAAGATATCTTAAATAAAAAATTTCCTCTTTGTTTTCCCCAAATAGCATAAATCCATAATTTCTTCTTTATTTTGCCCCAAATATGTTATCACTTCAAAAATCATGAAAAATATTTAACAATTTAGCATGCGCATACGGGATAAGGACAACCGGCCTGAGCCATCATAATAAACATCTATGTGCACTGCCGAGGGTCGAACAGCCTGAACCATAATATTTTTTTCAATCTCGTTGTGGCGTACGGCCCGCTCCCATGAGAGTGGGGGAAATAACACTCCGTTCGTGGAATGTAAATTGCGAAGCGGTCACATGCAGACATGCACAATCAACAATCCACCCAGAATACGCCGGGAACACAAATACTCAAGTAAATGACCGATTTCTCTTTTAAAAACCACAAAATAGTATTTAAATCCTTCTTTCGAAATTCACTTGCCAAGTTTTTATAATGTTTAATAATACAACCTTATCCGGAAATACAATTGCCCGCGAAGGAAAATAATGCTCTTTTTAGATGCTTAATAAAATAAACTCTAATATTATTTAGTCATTCAAGTACAATTTCAATTATATTAGCAGTCTAATTATTACAGACAAGATCACAGGTACAACAGGTAAGGCATGCTAGTAGGTCCTAGGCTACCTGTACATGGCATAATAGTAGCTACGCACGAACTTCCGTCACCTCGTGCGTACGTAGCCCCCGAAGATAATATCATATACTTAATTAGTTCACCTAGGGAGACAATTCCCCCTCACAAAATTAGAAAGGAGACTTACCTCGCTCTGAAATCCCATAATTGGCCTCCAAGCCCTTCCGATGACTCCAAACGGACGCATAACACCCCAAAACTATCCAAACAACAACAACCCAATGAAAATATACTCTAATATTTGCAACAATTCCAAATTATATAATTTCCCAACCCCACTTAGTGAAATGACGAAAATGCCCTCGGGCCCACGTGCCCGGAATTCAAAATTTCTCGAAGATACATTCTATCCATAGCTCTACTAGTTCAATCATAGTATTTACTCTATATTCCATGCTCAAATTCGTGGCTAAAAATCCAAATTACCATTTTTCTAGGTTCCTCAATATTTTCCCAAATTCCTACCAATTTCCATGTATAATCCATGCATATAATCTTGTATTTAACTTAGAAGCATGAAGGAGTTACTTACCTTGACATTGCATGAAGGAATCCTCTCTTTGAAGCCTCCAAAAATCGCCTAATCCCAAGAAGAAATGAAGACAAATGAACCAAAATCCTTGTTTTAAAACATTCTGCCCAGGCCGATTTCCGCACCTGCGGTCCCCTTATCGCACCTGCGCTTCCGCAGATGCTCCCAAATCTCCTGCACTTGTGGCCTCCTTGGTTCCAGCATAAAATCGCACATGCGGTGCCCTTAGCCGCACCTGCGTCCAAAGCCTCGCTGGTGCGGATCACACCAGATGACAACAACCTTCAGCTTTCAACTTCAAATATTGATCTGTTAACCACCCGGAATCCACCCGAGGCCCCCGGGACCCTGTCCAATCATACCAACCTGTTCCAAAACATAATGCAGACTTGCTCGAGGCCTCAAATCACATCAAACAACATCGAAACTACGAATCGCACTCAAATCCCAACTTTATGAACTTAGAATTTTCCAACTTCTACATCCGATGTCGAAACCTATCAAATCACGCTCGATTGACCCCAAATTTTGTGCACAAGTCATATTCAACATTACGGACCTGCTCCAACTTCCGGAATCGCGTTCCAATCTCGATATCAAAACTTCCACTTCCGGTCGGATTTCTCAAAAATCTTAAAATTTCTATCTTTAGCCAAATGACTTCAAAATGGCCTACGGACATCCAAATGTACTTCCGATCGTGCTCCCAACTCCAGAATCACCATATGAAGCTATTCCCAGACTCGGAATCCCAAACGGACATCAAAAACTCTAAAATGTACTTCAAGCCCAAATTTATGAAATTCTTCAAAAATGCTGACTTCCACAATATACGCCGAAAAGCTCCCAGGTTATCCAAAACCCGATCCGGACATACACCCAAGTCCGAAATCATCATACGAACCTGCAGGAACCTTCAAACCCTGATTCGGAGGTCGTTTACTCAAAATTCCAATCTTAGTTGATTCTTCCAACTTAAGGCTTCTGAAATGAGAATTTTCTTTCCAAATCAACTCTAAACTTCCCGAAATTCAATTCCGACCACACCTACAAGTCATAATACCTGAAATGGAGCTGCTCACGACTTCAAACCGCTGAACGACGCGCTAGAGCTCAAAACGACCGGTCGGGTCGTTACATTCTCCCCCACTTAAACCTACGTTCGTCCTCGAACGTGCCAAGAACTGCTCTGGGGTTATCTGAAGTCACTGTTTAACACCTCGAGCACCTGCCCGTGCTACTGCAACCCAGTTGAGTACATTAGCTTGATCATATCAAAAGATTTCTTCTTTTATCCATATAATAAGCTCAGAATTCATTCAAACACCTGAAATTTCCCTGCCAGGCCTAGTTCTAATATATAAACACCGTATCAACTACCACATGACATACCAGAACATGACTACATGCCTTTGCTGAATCAGCACCATGCACCACATAACTCATCATCTGACCACAATGGCACTCCCTGAACCTTAATAGCCAAAATTTCACGAATCTGGTGCTCCCGATGCACCTCATAACAAATATGCATACACCCTGCTATAATGCTGACGATACCACCACAACAGAGGAAATGTGCAGAAATTCATACCCAACTGCAGAGTTAACAAATCCTTGAATACCTCATCTTGACTAGAATCATCACTTCATTATGAACCTGAATAATGGTATTTGTTCTTTAATATACACTTCACATAACCTTATCGCACTGATCCCTGATCCGATAATCCCGTCTCACCTAGTATGAACTGCTTAGACAACAAATCACCCCAAACATGACCAACAACCTCACATGATACCACATCGCGCCAATAGACTATAACTCGAACATGATAATAAAAAAATGACTCAGGAAGGAACTATTCAACTCACGCAAATAATATGAATTCTTATCGGAAAATAGGAAGTAAAACACAAGAAAATAAATATAGGAACCTTACTCAATATCACACTGTTGCGGCGTGCAACCCTATCCGAATAACATACCCATGGTGATGTGCCACCCGATCCACACATAAAATTTACATAAGAAGATATATATATACAGAGCTGATTTGCTCACTATTACAAATTACTGAATATCGATCACAAGCACGCTAAGTGCATAATGCCATCCTGGGGAGACTGATAAAGCCATATGCTTACAAAAATCAAGCACAATTGAGGTGCGATATATATATATATATATATATATATATATATATATATTCTCTGGATCTCAAGAGCCATCCTGCTCACATAACATCATCACTACACGGGACCTCAACACATAAGAAATTATCAAGCTGTTTCACAAATCACACGGCACAATCATAATAACACATGAATTCGACGAAGACGGAACAACATCCGTTGTTCTAATACCTTTCCATGAAAAGCGCTCTACTGAAATGAACATGCCTGGCTCATACAGAGCCCATAATCATATTTAAATCCATCCACAAATATCGAGCCTACCTTGCTCGCACCAAACTAGGCTAATAGCTTTATTTGGGTCCACGTTAACCCACTTTCTCTCATAATATGCAAGAAAAACCATCATAGCCAGGACAAACACCCCACAATCCACAACCAAATGAACTGAACACCTCTCAGGCATAACTTCTCAAATAAACAACATCGCACTTCTTTATACTCAGTCCAAATCTTCAATCCATCAAGTGACTACATGTCACACTTATACAATCTTTTTGCGGTCACGCTCCCACGACCTTCCACGAGGTAACTGGTATGCACATCCACCACTGGCCATACTACGTTGTAAGACAAATCAAGAACCCATAACCAGGGTACAGAGCATCTTCCACCGAATATCCATCTCAGGTGACACTGAAGGTAACACCAGCTTACTCTGAACTTTCAAATCACTTTTTCTTGCTCTCCCGATCTCATTACATCCTTATTAACACCGAACCGCAATCTCGGTTCTTACTCCCAGTTACATACTGCTTACCGCACCTAACATGCCAATATGAGGTAGCGCAAGAATTCCATCATAACTTTTGAACCATCTATAGGGTGAACACTTCATCATATAGAAACCTTTTACTTAACTTAATTCAGGAGTACCATCTCAACACACGACTGAATTCCCACAATCACCCATCATGCAAATCCTTAAGTAGTAGTCTATACCACTATAACCCTTCCGGGATCCGCCTATATGTAACAGGCCATAGCACTCAAATTCTCCCACATGAAATCCGTTACGACGACCGACAAGCCTCGCACACACCGGAAAAAATCACACATATAACTTAATCATATCAAAAGAACTAATCACTGTCGTAAACGTGCCATTTCAACCATGACTAATCAATCTATTTGCTTTTAATCATCTTCAATTACCTCAGGATTAATAGCAACTTCCTTCAACTCATAGCAAACTCAACCCTCACTCATCCCAAGTGACCTTGATTCTCGAGACTATGCTGCCTAAATCCCGCAACCCCTTCTCATACCCTCCAGATAATCTTTCTACAATCCGGAGTTTATTTCTCTCACTCCTCCAATACTATCCTGCATGCTGAAACATATCATAGAACATTCCAACCATCCTCCTTTTTCTCAGAAATTACTCTACAAAAGCTCAATTCTCGATCATACTGCTGCCTGAAACCCTTAAACGCCGCATTCTTGAATTTTGAACTGATTAAGACCGCTACCTAGAGTCACCCACTCTGACTGAATCCGAATGCAATCAACTCCAAGGATCTTCTAGCACATGAACACCCCTTCCAAGGAACCACGCGATGGAGTCACTATCCTGACAACTCACCTATACCTTAAGCAAAATTCTAAATCTTCCAAAGCCTAACCCTAGCCCGACAGGGCCAACTTTTGCACACATTCATCAAATCCCACGCACAATCACCATTTTACTCCTTTCCCTTAGCTGAAACAACTTGCCAACACACCGACAATTCACAACCCTATGAGAAGACAACTCTACAACCCAACTGCAGATGGTGGGACTCCCTCACTTAGCCCGAAGCTACTCCTTGCACCACTCTAGACACTGCCGAGATCCTTTCTCCTTTGATGACTCGATCTTGATCAACCAATCCATCCAAATTCTTCCAAACTCTCTTGCTAGCACTCCCTAAATACTCAAATTCTCTAGCATCATTCACACATTCCGCCTCCTACCAAATAGCCACTAGAACCCCTCACCGAGACCTGCCAACCCCACCACCGCTAACCTATTCACAGAAGATAACCCACCTGTGGAAATCACCCGCGGACACCTTCGAACGACACTGAAATGTAAGCTCTCTACAACTTCAATACCCCATCATACGCCCTGCTTCATTACCAACTTACTAGTCCGTCCGCTCCTCATGGACATCTATTAAATGCGCGACAATATCTTCAAATTCCAAGCTATGATGTCGCTCCCCCACTCTGTGACTGCTCGACTTCCGCTTCTTATGCCTGGCCTCCTAGAAATGGAACCACCGCCTAGCCTCACTCCAGGATCATTCCCTGTAGCTCTCAAACCAGCAGATCACCACGACTTTAAGCTTTTCGGAGATCATCTTTCTCTAGCTGCCTTCATTATCAACACTCATCCGGTACTGAACCACCGCAGCTCACGATCTATGCCAACCGCTTTATTCAATACTTCTTCTCAATACTCTGACCCCACGCAACCGAAGAAACCATAGCACCTCCAAACTTAACACATTCCATTCGATCAATGACGATGACTACACGTCACAGGTGCATATCCCTCCTCACTTGAAGACACCGAGTCTTACTACTTTATCAACCCCAACCGGACCATTACTAACCCAAATGCCTTTCCTCTGCCGGAACTATAATACCGAAGTCTCGAAATCACACTCTGAGAAGACCTCCCTTCAAACCATTCATCATCCTCAACATACGAGCAAGCATTCTATCATCATATTGACATCGCGCGATAACCAATCGCAAGCATCATCACTACCTGAGCATAGCCTTAAGGCTCCCAGAAAACATAGGTACTTAGCTGAAATAACATATTATTTTCTTGCAGGGCCATAACAACACCCCTAACCAATTATACATGGAAACATCTCGAATTACATCCGTAGCACCATTTCAACTCCTCAAATTCCTGATTCATAGCAAGCGCTTCGCGACGCGTAAGATTGAGTAAGAATAAACTTAGGCATAAGCCTCAAGGGAATCGAATCACGTGATGAGGAATCAAGAAGGGAAGTACTCCTAACAGCCCTGTAGCCTTTCGAAGATAAGTACAGACGTCTCTGTACCGATCCGCAAGACTCTACTAGACTTGCTCATGACTCGTGAGACCTACAGGAACCTAGCACTCTGATACCATGTTGTCACGACCCAAAATCCCTAAGGTCGTGATGGCGCCGGACATCATTGTCAGGCAAGCCAAATTATTAATTAGTCGAAATAAATTCCTGTTTAACATTTATAAAAAAATCATTTCCTTACACTTTATTGCATATTAACCAAATAAAATCTGTTAATTTAAAAACAATGGTTTGAATACTACACATTGACAAATATATCCCAACACATCCCGGAACCCGGTGTCACAAGTACATGAGAAATTTCTAATAATTTATACAATCATTACAAGCCTATCCGAAGTACAAATTGGACAAGGAAATTTAAAATAATGTAATAAATACAGTACGAGAGAGATTCTGTCAGCTGCGGATCGCCTCCGGATGATGCAGCTCGCCTAAGTCTCTGAATCATCCACATTGCTATGAAAGTACCTGTGCAATAAAATGCACAGCAAGTGTAGCATGAGTACAAAAATAACGTGTACTCAGTAAGTCGCCCGCCTAACCTCAGAGAGGTAGTGAAGAGAGGTCGAATTAGACACCCACTAAGGGCCAACAAATTAATTAACAATATAAGATGAACACGATAGGCATGTAAAGGTAGTAAAGCAACAATATATATAAGGCACTGAAATCCAAATAGATACTGGAAATAAACAAAACAGATACCACTTCCTCACTATTTTCCAAGATATCTTAAATAAACAATTTCCTCTTTGTTTTCCCCCAAATATCATAAATCCACAATTTCTTCTTTATTTTTCCCCAAATATCTTATCACTTCAAAAATCATGAAAATCATTTAACAATTTAGCATGTGCATACAGGATAAGGACAACCGGCCTGAGCCATCATAATAAACATCTCTGTGCACTGCCTAGGGTCGAACAACCCGAACCATAATATTTCTTTCAATCTCGTCGTGGCGTACGACCCGCTCCCATGAGAGTGGGGGAAATAACACTCCGCTCGCGGAATGTAAATTGTGAAGCGGTCACATGTAGACATGCACAATCAACAATCCACCCCGAATACGTCGGTAACACAAATACTCAAGTAAATGACCGATTTCTCTTTTAAAAACCACAAAATAGTATTTAAATCCTTCTTTCGAAATTCACTTGCCAAGTTTTTATAATGTTTAATAATACAACCTTATCCGGAAATACAATTGCCCGCGAAGGAAAATAATTCTCTTTTTAGATGCTTAAGAAAATAAACTCTAAATCTTCTTTAGTCATTCAATTACAATTTCAATTATATTAGCAGTCTAATTATTACAGACAAGATCACAGGTACAACGGGTAAGGCATGCTAGTGGGTCCTAGGCTACCCGGACATGGCATAATAGTAGCTACGCACGGACTCCCGTCACCTCGTGCGTACGTAGCCCCCGAAGATAATAGCATATACTTAATTAGTTCACTTAGGGGGGCAATTCCCCCTCACAAAGTTGGAAAGGAGACTTACATCGCTCTGAAATCCCATAACCGGCCTCCAAGCCCTTCCGATGACTCCAAACGTACGCACAACGCCCCAAAACTATCCAAACAACAACAACCCAATGAAAATCTACTCTAATATTTGCAACAATTCCAAATTATATAATTTCCCAACCCCGCTT
>ML413666.1:0-27124 GCA_005239525.1 Nicotiana knightiana
AACTACTTCCATTAATTATGTTTCCATTTATAATTCCTAATTATTAATGTTGTCCTGATATTGTCAAGTGGCTTCATTTAATTTTCCACTTGGCTTAACCACAATGGATACTACCCACCTTTTAATATAATATAGATATAAATATCTCTAATTTATTTTTATTATTCATATTTTTAGTTTTTGATTTTATCTATTGGACTTGAGTTGCGTGGACTTATCGATATTATGACTTTATTACTAAAGTATAAAAAACTTTCTCATCTCAATTTAAATAAGCTTTACCCATTTTCTCTATGATAAAAAGAATCTGAATTTTTATGACTTGAGTTGCGTGGACTTATCGATATTATGACTTTATTACTAAAGTATAAAAAACTTTCTCATCTCAATTTAAATAAGCTTTACCCATTTTCTCTATGATAAAAAGAATCTGAATTTTTATGACTTGAGTTGCGTGGACTTATCGATATTATGACTTTATTACTAAAGTATAAAAAACTTTCTCATCTCAATTTAAATAAGCTTTACCCATTTTCTCTATGATAAAAAGAATCTGAATTTTTATGTTTTCTCTATCTATTCTTTATTTTTGATATTATATTATTCAATACCTAATATTATCATTGTCATGTGAATTTTTATTAGCTTGTTTGAATTTAATATATTTTTTTACCAGTCATTCTAATATAATATAGATAAAAAATAAATAACTTTCTCATCTCAAATTCAAACAATTTTTACTATTTTTCTAAATTGGACCGCATTTTCAAGAAATTATGTCATGCTTGCAAACTTAAACTAACTTCAGTCAATTCAAATATTAATCATACAAAAATATTTTCTTAATTGTTTGAATACATTATATCTAAATATTTTAGTAATATTTACATATAAAATATTTGTTTGCCCGCTTTATCAATATTAATATGAATTTATTATTTTTGCTATTAAAATATTTTTACTGATTATTTAATTTTGTTATTACCTTATAAATAATTTGTATACTTTATGTAAGATTTTATTTAATGATTGAATTTGTTTAATTTTTAAACTCAATAAATATTTAATATCTTAAGTAAATTTTAGTTTTATTTTATAGTTTAACTTACTCCAAAGTATAAATAGTCATAGGTTATCTCAATTTATGTATTTCAATATTTTTTAGTTTTTTTCTATTATAGTTTTTTATTAATTTTTTACCTTTCATTAATTATGTTTCCATTTATAATTCCTAATTATTAATGTTGTCATAATATTGTCAAGTGACTTCATTTAATTTTCCACTTGGCTTAAGCACAATGGATACTACCCACCTTTTAATATAATATATAGAATATAGATAGATGATTGATGCCAACCTTTCAATCCTCTCATCATTTAACTCCTCAAATTTAAGAAAATGAAGAGACCAAATTGCACTTTTTACACCACTACATATAATTTCTCTATTTATTGTTGCTAAAATAAGCCCCTCTTCCTCTTTGTAATATTACTAGTTTCTAGACACGTGCGTTTCACGTGTATTTTATGTAAGAGTGTTTAAATTATTTGGATCGAAATGCAGAAACTGCCATGCCATTTTTTTAATATCTACTTCAATTTATTGGAATTTCATTGAAAAGTTTTCGTTAATTATGATCTACATGGTTGGCAAAGGCGGATCCACAATTTAAATTCTATGGGTTCAATCTAATCAATTATATATTTAAAGTTCTAATTACACGATAAGTAAGAAGCAAGAAGCAAGAAGAAAAAAGAAACTTAAAAGACCATGCACGAGCTGGGACAAGAGTTTTGTGCTCTGTAAACGAAAATAACTCAAATACGATATTTGTATTGCTATTTGAATATGCATGCAGTAACTGTTTGGACACACTGATCCTCTATGTACTTTTATCTACGGTTATATTATTGCAATGTACACAGTACATACTATCTCAGCCTTTAGAGTTTATAATGTCAATTAGAAGTTTATTCCTTTTAACTTCCAACAATTATTCAAAATCACAAAAAATATATTTTATTTGTGTGTTTAGTTACATTCCTACAATAGATTTCACTATTCTAGAGGTCTTCCATAGATAATTGTCTTGAGAGTTGAGATCATCATGCATTACATCCCTAAAAAAATTCATAAATAATAGTGAGCAACGACTTCAAATGATTGAGATCAAGCATGTGCAAGTCAAAACTTGTATGCTTCAACTTAGTGTTTATTTTAATTTTTAAACTAAAATTTCAAGATTTTATCTTTGGAAATTTTTTATCTATGCTAACCAATGCTAGTAAGTAAATCCTAACGCAAGTTATGAGAACCAAACTCGTGCATTAACATATAATTAATAATTTTAAAGTTACTTGATTGTCCCCGTAGAAGATAAAAATTAGGTTAATAGAATAAAAAGAACATTCTAAAATTGATATTTTATTTTGAGAATATTATGTTTTGAAGTTTTTTGGAAACAACTAAAGGTAAAAGTTGGGTGCTTGGTCCACTTTTTGAGAAAAATTCTCTTGAAAAACATTAATGCCAAATTTTTGTAAAAACTTAATTTGTATTTTTTTTGGATTTGGAAAAATATTTTTGCTGTTGTTTGATTTTTTGAGAATTTAAATCAAATTTTAATCAAATGGAGAATTCTTATTTGGTTTATACTAGGAGTAAAATTTATTTAGAACAAAAAAAAATGTTACGTTGAATTGTTTTCTGTGGAGAAAAGGCACTTAAAGGTGGGTCCTAGAGAAGGCCTACAAACGAATGACACTAATCCAAAAAGAAAGGCGTACGGGCGTTACACGTGTCCAGATAAGTCTAGGCTAGGACGCTAGGTCCACAAAAACCAATGAAATAAGAAAGAAATACTCAAAACCACTGTGCCACAAATCCACAATTGGGCGATGGAAAGCACGTGCTCCCTCAACCAATAAACTCTCTCTCACACACACACATATTCATATCCCTCCTCACTTTCGTTTCTCCAGTCTTTCTCTCTCTAAATGTTCCCTCGCGTCCTCTCTCTACAACCGTCTAGTCTGCGGTGATGTTGATCCTCTCTGCGTCTCCTTCTTCCTCCACTCTCTCTTCTTCGTCTTCTTCTTATTCTTCACACATTTCTAGGCCTTTAATTTCTTCCTCATCTTCATCTTCTGCTTCATTTTCAACTTCTCTACCAGTAGTAGCACTCAAAGCTGGTGCCAGGCTACTGTTAGTTCGGAAGTTACGGTGTGCGATTTTCTGTGCTTCGAAGGTTCGTGGAATGGCGGAAACAGTTGAAGAGAAGAAGGAATCAAATTCAACTGCCGCCGCCGCCGCCGCCGTCGCAGTTTCTACTTCTGAGAATCATGAGCTTCCGCAGTCGCGTGCCTTCCTTGACGCTCGTACTGGAGAAGGTTTATTTCTAGCTACTCTTTTTTTTTAATTTTTTTTTTATTCAATTTGAAATATCTTTTGCATTTTGTACTATGTCAGTGCGGTTTATTTTCCATCCACTCGTGCATTTTTGTGCGTAATATGTCAGTGTCCCCTGTACGCGTTTGCGGTACGACGTCGTTTTTGTTTGAATGCATTGAATTCTTGATATTCTTCACAGCTAACGATGCTAAACATACATGACACTCGCAAATGCGCGGGTAGATTTTTTCTTTTCTATGAGAGCTTATATTTCTGTTTTTTCCTCTTCCTGAACTTCAGTTTGTTTGTTAGGATAGAAATTGTGTTGAGCTGATAGTTAAAAAGTAAGGATATTCCATTTAGCATGGACTTTTACTGTGAATTTTTGGAGTTATAATTGTTTTTGCCGCATAAACAAGTGAACTCTATGTTCAAGGTAAATAAAGTGATGAGATCTGAGGTTTGTTTAATATATTATTTTTCCTAATAGTCCTATCAAATAGACTTGTACGGAAAACGTTTCATTCTAAGAGATGAATTGGTCACAATAGCAGTTTCAGTAGTGGTATTAATTCAATTGATTTTTTTTTATATAAAATTGCAATAAATAGCATACTGGTAAAGTATGTGTTGTCAACCTTGATGCACGGGTAAAGTATGTGTTGGTTACAGTAAGCTCAATGAGTGTTCCTCTATGAAACACATCAGTTGGGCTTTGGTGCTTCAATTTCATAGGGACATCTTAAACTGACAACTAGCAGACCTAAACTTGAGGAACGGTGCCACTATAACGTAATGTGAGTCCATCATCTTGATGATGGTGCTCAATAATTTGTGGATGGTAAGAGACTCGAGACAATTAATAGGGGATGTGATGAGGTGAAGGATATAAATTGAAGGGTTAGGCTAAATAAAAGTTAGTGGTTGAAAGACTTTTTATGAACATCAAAATAACCAGATGAACTAGCACGACAGAATTGTTAAAGAGAATTAAGAAGCTAACTGGTTTCTACTCTTTTTTGCTTTCTCTTTTTCCATCTGTTTGGTTTAAAGGAGTTGATTGCTGAGAGGTAAAAGCTATAGCCTAATTTGCATTAGTGTTATTAAAAGCCATCGCTTTGTCGCTTAAAGCGATGAAGTGAAGCAAGGTATTGTTGCTTCACATGTAAAACCATGCGCCTTAGAGAAGCTTGCGCTTCAAACAACGGTGCACAACGTGAGTCCCACGAGAAACAATCGCTTCTTTGAATCTCAAGTTTGAGGAGTTGGACTAATATGGCACTATTGTATATTGGGTGTTGAAATTAGTAGTTTAATTTCAATTTAATTCTTGTTACACTAAATTCGTAGATGTTTGATATTTTCTTATTTCCTGGTAAATTGTGCTGTTCACTTCAGGGAAAGGTTCTCTTTTCGTTTCAAGCCTCATGGACCTTGTCGTTATTTTTGTGCTTTTGGATTCTAAAAACACTGGAATGCATCCCCCCCCCAGGTCTTTGATCTAGCGGTAAGAACGCAACATTTGGCCTTCTTGGATGAAGCATTCGGGGTCTTAGATTCGAGCTAGCTTACACTTCTATTTTGTCGTAGCTTATAAATCTCAAATTTCATGCAAAGATTGGAAAACAACATGGCCTAGTTGGATCTTTTTTTGATAAGGCATCACCTAGTTGGATCTTGACTGACATGACACTTATACTATCTTCCCACATGGCTACTAATTCTGTTGGGGATTAGACGCAAATACCACTTTAAAGCACTCTGTAGTCTAGATGCTATTCTTATAGTTTCACTCGACATATTTAACTATTTCAAAATGTAAAAAGGATTAGCTAAGTTTTCTTTCTGATACTGTCTTTAACTCCTTTGGATATCTTCTCCATTGCTTTGTGAAGGATTTCATTTCCACTGCTAATTGTCATAATCTCATAATTGTTACGACTGCTATCTTGTTACGCGTGAAAATGTGCAAGTAGCGGCATGAGGGAAAGTCTTTGTAAAGATAATCACTTTAAAGCACTTTAAACTGTTTCATGTCTAATGATATATAGACTATGTAAGTCGTATACTAGGTATACTCTAGTGGAAAATGATTATCCATCAAGAAATAAATTAAAAGAATTATGTACTTGACATAAAAGCAAAACTGTCTCTTTTTCCTTATAAAAAAAAGTACTTGGCATGAATAGAACTTAAAACTATTGTATAAATGCAGTCTTAAGTTTCTTATAAATAAGTTGAGGTATAAGTTATATTTGGTAATAATAAAAGAGAATATTAAGGTTCTTAGAATGCTTCCTCAAGACTTTAATGGAGCAATTTTCCTCCCTTTCCATGACTTACTTTTCCCCCACCACATCCTTCCTTTGTCCTTTTGGGTAAACTCAATTAAATCCTATCCTGTTGCTTTTTTTTTTTTGGGCTGTGAGTTGTGCCTTTTTTCTCTTCTATATTCCCTACTTATAATTTCTAATCAAACAAGATTGATTTGGAAAGATTAAAAGGACAGACATCTGAAGCAGTTCTCAACCGGTGTGCCTATCTTAGGGGCTAGTTATCTACATGAAATGTACGAAGTAGGATCTTAAAACAATGTCATGTTTGGCCACTCCTTTTGCTGTTAATGGCTTACTTTTCTCTCCTTCATTTGAGGTGATTTTGGATGAGTGTAGAATTTCTATTAATTAGTGATTTGTTGGTTTTGAGGGTTAAAGAGTTGGGAGACTGGTGAATCAGTAACATATGTTTCACTTATAGGCACTGGTTTACTGTTTTCTGGAGTCGAGCAAAAATTTGGAAATACCTAGTTCCAACAGGTGCTTTGTCGTGCTGTGAGAAGTGCCACATCTGTGGAAGAAAGAGCAAAAAGAAAGGAAATGTTCTATTTCTGTTTTTTTTTGTCTATCTATGTTATGAGATCGCTTTAGGCATTTATATGTTGTCTACTTTGTGTTTCTTTGGCTTCTTTTGAGGTATCTCATAGGTTGATTTGCTACATGGTGTCTAGTATGTTTTAGCATGTATGGGTGCATTACTGTTGGGAAGTATTTTGTTGATATTGTTTACGTGTCAAAAAGAGAAACCTTGGGCATCTTACCAAGGGTTGGATTGCAATATACATTTTAAGAATAGCAGAACTGCTGCCGAATTCTTGACAACTTCTTCTTAAAAGGAACATGTTGTGGCCGTTCGTAAGTGTAAGACATTGTTGACGCTTGTCTAGTCACCTTACCATCTTTCACTTGCTTGGTTTTGCTTGCTAAATTAAACATACTGCTCGGCAGATGCCTTGTCCTCGTGTATAGTGACATGTATTTTGGTAGATTACTTCTAATTGTTTTGAATGACCTTTTTCTACCTTTTCCCCTGCATTGAGTGTTCTCTTTCTTGTACAGACTTGCTATCTGCTATTCGGAAAGCAGTGGAAGATGAAAAACTGCCGCTTAATGTTGCTGAAGGGATGGAGGAGTTGTATCAGAACTATCGGAATGCAGTAAAATAACTTTCTTCAGCCTTATGATTAATGTACTTTTTTGGTGTTGGGTTCTTTGTCCGCTTAAATGTGTTTGGTCATACATGTAATGTAAGAATCTTCTTGATTGGACTTACTTTCTGGGGGTATAACATGCTATCTTAGGGTACTAAAGAAGATTATAATATATTTAAGATGGTGAATGTTTATTTTGTTTCTTCTATTGTATTTGATCATTTGGGTTTTAGTGGATGGTACTATACAACCATGTGCTGTTGGTATGGAAAAATAAAGTTCACCTTTCAAAGTCAAGGCATCAAAACCTCTTTCTGTAGTGTACCAGTAACAGTAGTTAAAACTTTGGAGCTGGAAAAGGTAAAATGGAGAGAGAAGCCACAATTTGACATATCTTGACTTTTCCATAAACCAATTATGTGCTGGAAAGACATTAGTATGAGGCCAGGTATTTGCAGAAAATGACCTCATGATAATAGGTTAAGCCCTTGTGAAGAGTTTATGTGTAGTCTGTCACTCGACATGTTCATTATCATTTCTTCCAGGAGCATGGAATATATGACCTTAGGATGGCAGAACTCTAACAGAGACAAATCTCTTTAACAAGTTGCTTATATTTGAATTTTCTTCTTTTCTTGGTTTGTCCCAAGTGTCTTACTTTTTCCTGTGCCTCAAGCTACATCTTAATTTGAATGTCAATGAATTGGTCTGCTACTTGCTTTCTCTTTCCAATTAAAATGTAGAAAAGTTCACTATCTCCTTCTCAGAAGACTACTTCTTTTAGGCTTAAGCATATTGTCAGTCTGTGCATGAACGACAAGATTAGGAACGTAGTTATTAGGGACAAGGTAGGAGTGACATCTGTGGAGGACAAGTTGCGGGAATCGAGGCTAAGATGGTTCGGGCATGTGAAGAGGAGAGACATAGATGCTTTGGTCAGGAGTTGTGAGAGGTTGTCCATGGCGGGTCTGAGGAAGGGAAGGGGTTGGCCTAAGAAGTATTGGGGAGAGGTAATTAGGCAGGACATGTTATTGCTTCAGCTTATTGAGGATATGACCCATGATAGGAAGGTGTGGAGGTCGAGGATTAGGGTTGTAGGTTGACAGATAGTAGTGTACTTGCTTATTCATGATTCTTTATTATTACATGTTGTGTCATTCGCGCCAGTTACAATATTACATTGTTGTTACTATTGTTTGCTACTTTGTTGCTTTATCTCCACTGTTCCTTGAGCCGAGGGTCTATCGGAAACAACCTCTCTATCTTTATGAGGTAGGGGTAAGGTCTGCGTACACACTACCCTCCCCAAACCCCATCACTGGGCTTGTTGTTGTTGTTGTTGTTGTTGTTGTTGTATGTATTGCTTTTCTTAGAGAGAGAATGAGTCCATTGAGACCCAAAACTGGCATTTTCTGTTTGCTTATTTGAAACTTCTTGTGGGTCATGTGCTTCTCTTGATTTCCCCTGATTGCCTTTTCTTTTTTCTTTTAAGGTTTTACAAAGTGGAGTACCCAAAGCAGATGAGATCATTTTGTATAACATGGCTCTTGTGTTGGATCGTATTTTTGTGGATGTGAAGGTAGTCCTCTTCCATGTGGGTTTTACAAATTGCACTAGAAGTTGGGATCTGTATCTTTTTTTCTTACTTCAGTCATGCACACATGTATTCTGTCAAGTTGTTAAAATGCGACATCGTAATTGTGGCAACACCCTTGTTTCAGGATGCTTTTGAGTTCTCGCCACATCATAAGGCCATTCGTGAACCTTTTGACTATTACAAGTTTGGCCAAAATTATATCCGCCCTTTACTTGATTTCAGGTCAGTCTCAATTCTATTTTTGTTGCGTTAAAGGTCATGTAATAGTTTTGATTAACTTAAAATTAGTGTGGTTCTTTTGACTTGGCTAATGACTGAATTCATCGGCATTATTCGGGTAAACAACATAAAGATATCCTCTGAACTGGGTGTGGTCCACGTATTTTTGTCACTGTATCACCAGCTTGTTGAGATCAATAAATTCAGACCTGGCCTGCTCTATATGGCCTCTTTATACCTGGTAGATAATGGAATGATGCAAGGTACAGATAAGCTAGTACTAGTCATACAAGGTTCAGGAGGGGGAATATATGTAAGAATAACATGTTGCAAATTTTGGTTAAGAGACTGATAATAAAACTACTGAAATTGCTTATATCTGAAGGGGAAAGGGATAATATCATGTTAGAATAGTTGTCCTAATGGCTAGTAGAAAATCATTTTGATCATGATGAAAGGGATAGCTAAATTGTTTGCATTTATGTACAGGAAAATACTTTTTGTTATTAACCCAAATTATTTCCTCATTGCAATTGTAAGTTTAATAATGTTATTTTTCCATTGGTTGGGAAAATTCTCCATCTATTTTTAGCTGATAGAAAGAGCTAAGTCTGCTATATTCTGATGAACAATTGGTCATGTCCTAATATCTATTCATTATTTTTACCCAGTGATGATTAGCATGCCTCATAGTATTCCTGCAGTAAGAAGAATGACACAATCGAAGTACTGTGCGCCTAACAATCTATCCATTCGGTTATACCTTATTCCATTGATTTTATGATCCAAATACGTATATTTAGAAGCTACATAAAAACTATTTTGGACTTTTTAAGTTTAAAAATATAAAACACTGATAAGAAAATCATAATTAAAGAAAAATATTATTTGACTCTTCAAATAGTAATTATGTGAAACAAAAAGGAATAGAGGGAGTATGTTGGTTTTGGTGACATATCAAAGGAGGAGCAACCTATTATAGTTTTCTAAATTTGCTTTGTGCATTGCTTTACTGATATGTAGATAGAGATTTTGGAAGAGATGAAATAATAAATTTCCTGAAAGGAGGAACAATTAGCAAAAAACCTTACAAATTGAGGTGTTGTAGTTGTTGTATGAACAACTTAATCACCACATAGTGGTGCTAGTACTTAAGTTGATGTATCTGTTTGACTGTTTAATAGCTAGTTTGTGTTTAGCACTTCACTGAGTTGTGTGGGTTGGTTTACCAAGTGACAAGTCCATGCTTTCCCATTCATGTAAAATTATAGCATTTATTGATGGTTAGCCATTCATGTAAAATTGCTATAATGTGGGGATCTTACTCCTCTGTTAAATAGTGAAGTTGCACATTTTTGAGTTGTGGAATTGATAGGAAATTCAAAGTCTGTATTGCTTGACAGATAAGTATGATGATACATTGTCTTTCATAAAAAAAGTATGATGTTAGATAGTTGTGTTGTTCAAGGAACTCACTATGCCTCTGCCAGGGGCCGCTGATGAACATTATCTCTATTATGGATATGCATGGCTCGTTTATTAGAAAATTTTTAATTAGCTTTAGAGAATACATTTCAAATGTGGTTAATAGCTAGCTTTTTGGCCTTTTGCATTGAAGTAAACAGCCTTGTGCCCTGCAGATCATGATTTATTTCTGACTCTAACCTCTAGCATTCTTGACTTTTTAGGAGTTCTTATGTTGGCAATATATCAGTTTTTGGTGAAATAGAAGAGAAGCTCAAGCAGGTTCATTGTTTCAGACTTTCAGCATGTCACTATTTATTATTTTCTTCTGTGCATGTGATAGTATGAATAAGGGGATAGCTATATTGGTTGGACTGCGGTTAAATTGAAACAGTTGAATTGAAACTTTATACTTTCCATGAGATCTCACTTGAGACCTGTCATGAAATAATCAGCTCAAGCATAAAACACTTTTGTTGTTCTTGTACTGGTTGAGCTCTGCTTCCATGTGGCTCTTTAAGTGGTTTTTGTAAATCAGATGAAAGGTTTTGCTAACTGAAGTTGGCATACTATCTGCTAAACAATTATAGCTCCTTCATGTAAATTTCCTTGAATAATCAAGTAATGCTGGAAAAAATTTCTAGAGAACATTCAAAACATGAGCTTAACATGGCTTTGCTTTTTACACCCCTTACAGGATTTGCCTAATTGGATGTACTAGATAATGTTTCCTAATTTCCTCTCTATTCAGCAGCTTCCTTGGCGGGGATGAATGTCCATAAGACTTTGTAACTACTTAGCTTTAATATGTTATGTATTTGGTTGAATTATATTAATATTCCTACTTCAGAGCTTCTATATCTTATGCCGGTTTGTCCATCTTCTTAATGAAAGAATTTAGATGTCTTTCTCATTTATGCATTTCGTCTTTCAAAAGAAGTTACTTTCCAGTTTGAACTATGTGCTCTCCTTATCCATCAAAATTATATGCTCATTATTAAAAAGAGCACAAATAAATAATCTTGGCTCAAGATGTTGTGGGTGGACCAGCTATTTATTTATCACCTGGATATTCACTAAAAGGATCTTCTTATAAAGTTGAATATTCTTCTTCGATGCTGTATAGCACTAACTATATATGGAGAGCTCTTGAGTGCTTGCGGTGCAATTTGTCCAGAAGAATGATTAAAAATTTTATAACAAAAGAAAACAAAACCTTACTGTCAAGTCTTAGTTCGTTTCTTGATATTTCCTTTTCGTACTCCGTTTACTGTTAAAAAAGCTCAAACTTGTTAGTTGTTCTTCTGTTTGTTTCTTTTAATTTTTGGATAATTCTTCTGTTGCATGGCTTTTTATATTTTATCTTGATCCTTTTGCTGTTGTCCTAACTGAATGAGTATCTCTTTATAATGATTTTTTTGATAAGGAGTATCTCTTTATACTAATTTCAGGGTGATAATGTTGTTTTGATGTCAAACCACCAAAGTGAAGCAGATCCAGCGGTTATTGCTCTGTTGCTTGAATCGAAGCACCCATACATTGCTGAGAACATAGTTAAAATCATTTCCACCCAATTGCACTTTATAAGATAATTATACCTCAAGCAGCTTAATTAACTAATCTATGCTTACTGGTAAACAGATCTATGTTGCAGGAGATAGAGTTATTACTGATCCTCTTTGCAAGCCATTCAGCATGGGAAGGTGCTTAATTAGATAAGTAGCATTGTCAAAGTATGTTCAGAAATCACATTTACTTTAGACATCTGACAAGCTTTTTATTCTAGGAATCTCCTGTGTGTTTATTCGAAAAAACATATGGGTGATGACCCCAAACTTGTCGAGAAGAAAAAGAGAGCAAACACAAGAAGCTTGAAGGAGATGGCTGTGCTATTGAGGTACTTATGCTGCTAGTACTTTGTCCTTTTTGGGGTATTTTGATGAAGCTGTTACTTTGCAAGTTGTGCCAGGTAGTCTCGGGGTTCTATTCTGGAGACAATATTACCAATATTATCTGTGCCAATCTCTAATCAAGATTGTCTCTGCTAAGTTTTATAAATGAAACGGAAGATTCTCTCTTTAAAGTCTGTGTAGTGGACATGATTAAAAATGGCAAGCTAAACCTAATATTGCATGTGTGGTCCTATTTTTTCAATCTCCTCTCATCTTCTCTAGCTCGAAAAAGCTTGTTTTATTAGATGTTTGATAGTTTATTTTCATGAGGGAGTTCAACCCCACTTGATTAATCTGCCTGGAAGAAAACCAAAGAGCAAGTTGTGGTAAAAATGATGTCTAATGTGGAATGTGTAGTAGATACTACAAATATGATAGACGGAGGTTTCCTCATGAATATGGATATGCGAAATTCAATAATCGTCCACCATATGACTGCTTTATCGGGTTCATACTCTAAGTCCTAACTCCTTAGTGTTGGGTGAGTAACTGAATGCCATCGTTTGCATAATAATACAAGAGAACATCTTAGGATATATATACTTTTGGCAATTCGAGATAGCCCATTATTGCCCCATTTGATGGAAGCATACATCTGAGGATACATGTACTTGTGGTCCAGGGGTGGATCAAAACTAATATGGATTGCTCCTAGTGGTGGAAGAGATAGGCCAAACCCTGTTACAAAAGAATGGTATCCAGTAAGATTTCTTTTTTGATTTTGATTATTGTTCTGTTTCCCTATATGTTAGTTTTTACATTCTATTTTGATGGATTTACATTTTATAAGCGTGGCCAACAGTAATAACATCACAGAAAATTTGAAATTGGAATAGTAAAATGGATTTGAATTGTTGTATGTTGTACAAAGTAACAATACCAGTGGAATGGTGAAAACACTTTGGGAAGTCCCAAAGTAGAAAACCTGTTATAAATTGAAATGGAGGAAGTATGTGTAATTTCCGTATTCATTCTTTTAATTGATTCTTAATACCTTTGGGGGAAATATGCTTTCCCTGCCCTAGGCAACAGGGGAAGGCTCCCGCATATTCTGGATTACATCTCATGCCAATTTGCATTGGTAACCGACTGTATGAAAACTAAAAAAAATAAGCAACTAAAAATGTTAGTGGGTTGACGAATTGTTGCTTTACACGAATAACTAATATTACTTGAATTGTAAGTAAAAAAGAAAAGTCTAAAACTAGTTTTTGTCCAGGAATTACAACAAAAGAATAGTAGTAGGCAGAAGCAGCGGTAAGAAGGCCGATGTCAAGTGAAATAAGTAACAATAGCATTCAGTTGTCTTCACAACAGGGAAACAACCCTGATTTGGCTATCTGAGGCCGTGAGCTGTAATGTTTTTTCCTTGGTTGAGACCACCAGATTGAAGGATACCTTTGCACTATCTGCATTAATCGCCTTTTGCGCATAAGATGCCATTTTGTTTTATATGTCACTTGATGGCTTCAGTAGTAGCTTTCCCTCTCTTTCCCGTCTGTACTTTCCTCTCCGTCTTTCCCTTCTTTGAGCCAGTCTTTTCTAAATAAGGGTAAGTGCCATCTAAAGAAGTTCATCCGCTGATTAAATAATCTGCTGCTCTTGATTGCTTCTCGCTAGATGAACTTCTTTAGAGGTTAAATTAGAGTTGTCCGACGTATTGTGTCAACAATTTGTGTTCTTGACAGTAGCCGCTTCCTAGGTGAGGTTGTTCATACTGTAGTAACTTTGAAGGCAGAGTTAACTGTTTTTATCCTCTTGATATAGCAAAGGTACATACTACGGTTTACTGCTTCTATTCTGTATGTTCAGCAATAAACATCTCCATTGCATTTGCCTTGTGACAGTTCTAGGATGATGTTAGTTCTGACAATTTCACTTTTTTCTCTTAGCATATAATATATCTATATATAGTGTGTACCTATGTATGATGAACAATTGGTTTCAAAAGTTTTGGTATTTATGAACCTTGCCATGATGCTTTAATTAAGAGATGCTTTTGTTATTGTATCCAAATTAGCCAAGGATCCATATAGGTAATACCAACTAGTTGGGACTAAGCTAATTATTTGTGAAAGAATAAGTGGGAGGTTTAGAGAACCCATAATCATATAACGGGTTCCAACTGATCTGAGACTGATGCATAGTTGATTGATTGATTCTGTCCAATGTGCGGTTGACTCTTTTTGCTTGTCTTTCTTCAGGCGCCATTTGATGCTTCCTCAACAGACAACATGAGAAGGCTTGTAGAACATTCTGGTGTCCCTGGTCACATTTATCCTCTAGCAATATTATGCTATGATATTATGCCCCCTCCTCCCCAGGTTGGTTTATGTGACAACTATGTTTGTTTCAGTAATGACTTGTACATTTTTATATACCCCTGCTTGCTTACGTACAGGTTGAGAAAAATATTGGAGAGAAAAGAATAATATCTTTTCATGGAACTGGCGTATCCGTGGGGCCCAAAATTGATTTTCATGAGGTTGCTGGTGCTTTGGAAGACCCTGAAGAGGTTAGTTGTTAGAGGTTCATTTCGTTTAATTATTGGAAGCTCTTTTTGGACTAAATTCTGCAGCCTAATGAGAGGTTTAGTGAATATTTGTTGGGATACTTGAGGGAACTTATTGTATTTAATACTCAAGCTGGCGTGGACACCACCATCATTTAAAGAGAATGTAAAAAAGAAAAGCTATTTTGATTTAACAGAGAATGAAAGGAGAAGCAAAGTTGGACAAAAATCCACTTTTCATATGCATTTTCTTTTTCCTATTTGAGACCCAATTAACAGGTGATCAAAATGAACGTTATTGATCTTTGCTAAGACCCGTGTTCCTAGAAATTTTGATTCCTTCAGTTGAGCTATTCTCTTGACGGTGGAAAGTTAAGAAGAAAAGCTCCACAGCAACTATCAGTGTGCAAGTAAAACATTGGACACTGTTTTTATTTTGTTCATTTCTTAAGTTATTTATGTAAACTGAAGCTAATAGCCTGTTTGACCAAGCTTCTCCAAGTTGAGAAGCACTTTTTTTTTTTCAAAATTGAAGTGTTTGGCCAAGCTTTTAGAAGAAAAAAAAGTGCTTTTGAGTAGAAGCAGAAGCAGTTCTGGAGAAGCAGAAAAAAGTAGCTTCTTCCCAGAAGTACGTTTTTGAGAAGCACTTTTGAGAAAAATATACTTAGAAGCACTTTTTAAAAGCTTGGTCAACCACAAATTGCTGCTTAGAAGTGCTTTACAAATTAATTAGCCAAACACAAACTGCTTTCCACCAAAAATACTTTTGAAAAAAAGCACTTCTCAAAATAAGCTGATTTTTCCAGCTTGGCCAAACGAGCTATAAATATGCATTTGTAGCTTGCTGAGGACTGTGAAATCTGTTTCCATATCAAAAGAAAAGATGGAAATTTATGATCTTTTTTATTCTTTAACAAACAAGATTGAAATGTAGCTTCTAATGTGCTAATACGAAATTATAGTAATCCATGGAATTCAAATGAATGATGAATTTTCCTGGTTAGACTTCAGTTCAACTAATTTCCAATATAAAGCCACCTTCTTTAGGTGTTAACGGACTTGTTTGGCTGTCAACCTTCATTCCTGTGTTTTCTCTTTTATTTTAAGCTTACCAAAGCTGTTCGGCTGCTGTACTTGGCAGTTGTACAATTTGTTTTTCTACCTCTTTCTATGGTTTCAGTTTTCTGTTTCAAAATTCTTCTCCTCTTCCCACAATCTCTCGGCCCTTAAGCTCAAACATTCTTCTTTTGTCTCTCTTTTCTTTCATTCACTAAAGAAGATGGTTTAACTAATTTCACTGCTTTCCGACCTGAAGCTCAAATATTTCCCACTTGCCTCGACTTCCCATCGATCATTAAAGGAAATGATTTCACCAATTCACTGTATTCTTTCTTTTCACAGTAAGAATTCTCTGTAATGTTCTAGTTCCATGGGTCTTTCTATCTCAGATTGATGTCCCATTTTACAGCCCAAGATATGCATCTTATTTTTATTTGATGCCGCTGGCACTTTTGTTTTCTTTCAATCAACTGTCATCATTCAAAGCTGCTATTTCCTTCCCCATCCTTCCAAATAGTGGGGTAATGCGTTGTGGTTGGTCTTTTTGATCAAGGAAATTGGAGATGAATCCACGAAAGCTTTAGAAAACTGCACCTAATGTGAAGGGCTTAAGAGTGGATACTGTTCTTAATGCAGGCTAAGATGGTCTACACAAAGGCACTTTATGACTCTGTAAACCAGCAGTACAACGTGCTAAATTCTGCTATACATGGCAAACAAGGACAGGAGGCATCAACTCCCAGCGTTTCGTTATCACAACCATGGCAGTAGCTTCTGTTCCAACTTTATTTTCCATACCTTGTTGCTCCAGTCAGGTATGTACGTCACCCACTAAAAATCTGTTGAATAAAATCAGAACTGGAACATTTGGCTTATATCGTCGTGGCTGTATGTCTCTGAACTACACTAGTTTGCAGATGTTTGTTTGGAAGTTATAATCAAATCACAAGGATAACACTCACAAGCTATGCCACACTTTGCGCTTGCATGTGGTTGGTCTATGCGGAGAGTTGTCCAATTGATACGAACAAGTAATTCTCGAAGTTACAGGCTAGATAACTGAAGGAAATTTTTTGGCAGGGCTTAGATAATTCTTTTGACACGAATGTATAGTTACTTTTACCTTGTATCTACTAAATGTTGGATCTGAATCTGTTAGCAATGATAGCTTTCAAGCAATGTCAATTCTGACCTTTTAAGTAAGTGTACGCAGGTATCCTAGATTGCTCATCTTACCTTAGAAGCGGTAATCCAATTTGTTTGGAAATATAATAAATGCTCTGCAACAGTTCTGCTTGTTTATAGTTTCTATAACTGTGAGATGCTGTTTGAACTACATTTGATGCAGCACTAAATGTAAATGTAGTCAGATTTAGTTTCAATGGCAGTGGCTATTAACCTATTTTCCTTCGATTGGTAATCCAGGATGCAGATGGAAGCATCATAGTCACCCCTTTTATCAATTAAACCGAAGAGGAATGGTAGCTACAACGAGCTTCTCGAACCCCTAATGAAAGCAGAATTTGAAAGGCCCTTTAGCATGAAACGTAGTGGAACTGAATATGATACCCACAAGAGCATGCATGTATTGGAAACGGTTGTCGTGCCTCATTCTGTTGTCTCTCCCGTGTACATATTTGTTCATCTTTCTCCACCTCACCATCTGCTTCCTTGGTTAGCCCCTCTACATTCCTTTCTTTCTCGTTACATTAGCAGCGGGCACTGGAGTGTTGTGTCGGTTTGTGTACGTGAGGCTTAGGAAGAATATCTCGACCGGAACAAGGATGGCACCTCCCTTCCCCATCTACTTTTCTTTTATGCAGGTTAATAGCTATCACGGTCGCGAAGTATCAAGACATAATAAATGATATATGCTCATTGGTAGTGTAAATTGTCGATTGATGATGACGACTGAATGAATCTCTTGGTTAGTACCGATGTGGACACCCTTTAGTGGTACTCCGAGACAATCTCAACTCTCAGGACTAACGAGGACATGCATGTGACTAGCATAATATACTAATTGGTACTCTGACTAACGAGGACATGCATGTGAGTGTGTGGCTAGTACAATTTAATTGAATACTCCATCCAATATGTGAAAGAGTACTTTACGTATAAGACTTGTTTCCCCGTGATACTGTAGACAAAGCAAGCCCTTAAAAATAGCAACTCATCAATAAATAAAGGAGGTGCAAAAGTTGCCAACACCTATTCTACCAGTGGAGTATATCATAGAAGTGCATCGATAGATTAGAGTTCCTTCTTAAAATAGACAGAGAGATTACATGACGATATAACTCAGGGAAAGCTCGACTCATGCAAGTCTTTACTGATCGACTCAATAATGGATTTCTACCTCTATGATTATACTGAATGAGCATTACTAAGAAAAGACATGCCGACTTGCAAGTCTTCTGCAATGAACGCAAAAGGTCTTCCTACCTCTTGCTTCATTAGTTACTTTCCAAGTCTTCTCCAACCAAATCTTTCAGAATTTCAATTGTATTAATGAGAGCAGTGCAAAAATCTTGGAAGGTTGCTTCCAATAAAGACATGATAAAAACAATTAACTAAACCAACCTAATGTCAAAAGGCAAGGTGAGAAAACTAAGGACACCACCGACTAACTTGACATTTGTTCCATGGTGAAATTTTCAGGAATGTTTAATCTGTCTAGAACTTTATGTCTTTGAGATGTTCTTGTATTGATTTTTTATTTTATTTTATTTTATTGTTACTTAATAAGTTCATTTGCTAGTACTATCAAAACTATATTCAACTAGCTTAAAATTAAGCAAAATATTTGTCAATGAAAGAATAGACAATTTAATTTAAAAATATGTATTGATACTATAGACTTTATTACGATGATCTTATTTCTATATTCTAGTCGATAATGCTGGTAAAAGAAATGATGTTGGCCTATGTGACTAGTGACAAGTGGTCCCGTAAGATTTGCTGGAAAGAATATATTAGGGCCGTAGACGCCTATATGAGATTCTAATAATGTGGGAAAACGCACAATTAGCTTTTAATAAGACATTTATTCACTATTTAAAATATCTTTAGTCTTTAGTCAATGTTTTAATAAACTTTATCCGTTCGGACGAAAATACCCTTTTGCTCATAAAGTTCAGGACCAAGTGTCCTTAACTTATGAGCTTGTTACTGTAAGTTCAGGACTAGCTGTCCTTAATTTATGAGCTTGTAAGTATAAATTCAGGACTATATGTCCTTAACTTTTGAACTTGTATCTCTAAATTCAGGACTACATGTCCTTAACTTTTGAATTTGGAACTCGAAGTTCAGGACTACCTGTCCTTAATTTCTGTACTTATAACTATAAGTTAAGGACTAACTGTCCTTAATTTCTGTGCTTGTAACTTTAAGTTAAGGACCAAGTGTCTTTAATTTTTGAACTTCCAGCTCTAAGTTTAGGACCAAGTGTCCTTATGAGCTTGTTATTGTAAGTTCAGGACCAACTGTCCTTAATTTATGAGCTTGTAAGTCTAAGTTAAGAACTGTCTGTTCTTAGTTTTTGAGCTTGTAACTCTAAGTTCAGAACTACACGTCCTTAACTTTTGAACTTGTAACTCTAAGTTCATGACTACCTGTCCTTAATTTCTGTGCTTGTAACTCTAAGTTAAGGACCAAGTGTCCCTAATTTTTGAAGGCAAAATGGTCTAAATGGCACCTATACTTGTTCCACTTTGTCATGCTGGTCCTCCTACTTCACTTTTTTTCATCCAGACAGTTTAACTTGTTCAAAATCTATATTTTAAACCCCTTTGATCGTTGACCAAACACAGGTGGCAACAAATAGTTGAGCTGGACAAAGTGTGTGTAATTCACGCGACCAAGGAGCGTGCATATGAAGATTTTGAAGAAGAAATAATAAAAATAAGGAAAACAATTATTAAAATAAGAATAAAAAATAAAATAAAAAGATAAGATAATATAATTTAAAAAAAAAAAGAAAAAAGCAAAGAGACATTCTGTACACTTCTTCTTCTTCCACCCCCACCCCATCTCCCTTTTCCTGTACGCTTACTTCTCCCCCCCAGATACTCCCCCCTCCCTTTTCATTTTTCCCTTTCTTCTTCTCCCCCCTCCCCCTTCGTTCTGCCCCCTCCCCCCCCACGGGCTCTTCTTTTCTTCTTCTTCTTCAAATCCCGTTCTTCCTCCCTCCCTTCCTCCCCCCCCCCCCCGCGCGCGTGCATCTTCTCCCCTTCTTCTTCTTTAGATCCCCTACCTTCCCCTTTTTCTTCATCTTTCTTCATTAGATTTTCTGCTTGGTGTGTATTTCTTCTTTCATAAGTCATAAGTGATAAAGTTGGTCACCACTACTTATGATTTTTTAACTTATAAACAAAATTTTATTTATAAACACTTTTGATTTGATCAATATTTGTACTCTTTTAACCCTATTATGTTGTTATAATCTTTGAAATACCTTCTCTAAAACAAAAACCTAAAACCTACCGTTCTTCATGACTCATTCACTCACCATTTTTTTCCAGACGAGCAATACCTCCTTAACTTCCTCTACTGTCGAAGTACAATTAGATTGGCAATTGGTACCATTTAGGGTAGAAAGTTTCCTTTACTTTCTTAAATTTTTTGCTAAGTCCTTTTCTCATCTTGTTGTATAATTAGAGATATGCATATGTTCCTAATTATTTCTCAATCTCTTAAAACAGTGATACGAACGCGGAAGCAAAATAACTAGAACACAAATAAAAATGATTGAAAGATAGAGATTTAGTAGAGAACCAACTAAGGAAATTGAAAGAACATTTGAAATAAACAAATACCCAATCAATTTAATACTTAATTGACCCAAAACTATAGGAACAACCCTAAAGGGAAAGCAATCCCCTTGCAAGTTCACCTTAACAAGTAATCAACCAATATAGGAATTCATCCTAAACACTCTCAATGAGTTTTCATTCACAATATCAAAATAAGCTAAGTCTAAATAGCCTTAAGGGCTATTTATACTAGAGAGTTATATTACAAGTATAGCCACCAAAATATAATGTAGTCTTTAATTGTTGAAATTGCACATATAACCGCCCCGTTATGAAATTAGCCTCCAATTAGAATCCAAATTGCTCAACGGCTATCTAGATTGTATCATCATCTCCCCCTTAAAAGAAATCCGTCCTCGAATTTGGACCTTTAAACAAAAGAAAGGGAGCTTCCATTAGTAAAATTTCAATTCGGACACAAACAAGTGCCTCAAACTAACAAGCAAACAATATTTTAACAAATTTATGGTAAATCCAAGCATATAAGTAAGATAAATTTACCATTCAAATCAAAATCCAATGATACCCATAGACAAAACAAAGCATAAAAGTTAACCAAAAGATGAGAATTATCATGAAATACTTCCAATCTACACACCAAGTACGTCTCAATATACGAATCATCAAGAAAAGTATTAACTCTCATAGCTTTATCAAGTCCAAGCATAAACATAAGCCAAATAAACAAGCCATTCTTGAATTCAAGCCGGCATGAGAATCAAGAATAAGAAGTGTTTTCAAACAAAACAAGTCTCTTGGCTTCACCAATATTATCATTCAAGAAAGATTTATCATGTTTTTTCTTAAACTTATAACACCAATCTACATGAAAGTTATCAACTTGTTTTAAACTCAAAGCATTAGTATAGTGGAACAAATTAGCTCTATCAAATATATTAGTAGAAAAAGTTAGAAAGTTTACACCAAGTGAAGAACTTTCTTCTTTTTCAAAGAGTTTAGCTTCCAAAACAATCTCATTAGTAATCTCAAACTACTTTTCAACAATGGAGCCTTTGATTGGTAAATCCAAATCAAACTCAAAAGATTCCATCTTATAATCGAACAAGAAAGAATTAAATGGCTTAAAGCTTGAAAATTTACCACTCAATTCACCTTCAAATAAGCAATCATCACCAATTAAAGAATGGTCCTCAAAATAGAAAGCATGAATAATAGGAATCAATGGATCAAATTCAACAAATTCACATAAATATGCAACCTTTACGCTTTCCTCAACCTCAATCAATGCTTCTTCATAAGCAAATAGGTCATTCAAATTACCAAAACAACTAGAATCACTATCTAATTTATCTCCACAACTCAAAGAATCATTATAATCAATAAATTTACCCAAACTAACACTTGAAATATCACGATGCTCATCATAAGAAGAAAGAGTGTTAGGCTTAGCAATCATACCTTGATGCACTTCTAAAGATTCTATTTTACCTCATTGAAGAATAGAAGAATCTTCACTTTTGGCTAAGGTGGCTTCTGTCACTTCATTTGGAGTTCTTTCTTGAAAACTTCCACTTGAATTTTTCTTCAAAGGATTTACACAATAAGCCAAACAACTAGCAAGAAAAGCATTCATCATGAAAGAATTATAAGAAGAGTTTCCCTCACTTGAACTCTGTAACGACCCGACCGGTCGTTTTGAGCTCTAGCACGTCGTTCGGTAGTTTGAGACCATGAGTAACTTCACTTCAGGTATTATGACTTGTACGTGTGGTCTGAATTGAGTTTCGGGAAGTTTGGAGTTGATTTAGAGAGAAAATTCTCATTTCGGAAGCTTTAAGTTGGGAGAATTCACTAAGGTGTGATTTATGAGTAAACGACCTCGGAATCGGGATTTGAAAGTTTCAAAAAATTCATATGATGATTTTGGACTTGGGTGTACCCTCGGATTGGGTTTTGAATGACCCAGGAGCGTTTCAACGCTTATTGTGGAAGGTTGGCATTTTGGAAGGATTTCCTAAATTTGGGTTGGGGTGCATTTCAATGTTTTCAATGTCTGGTTGGGATTCCGAGCCTGAGAACTCGTATGGTAATTTTGATCTTAGGTGTGCATCCGGATTTGGATTCGGAGGTCCGTAGGGTAATTTGGAGCATTTCAGCGGAAGTTGGAAAAATTGAAGTTTGGAAGGCTGAGAAATTTGACCAAGAGTTGACTTTGGTGATATTGGGGTCGGAATGCAATTCTGAGAGTTGGAAAAGCTCCATTGGGTCATTTGGGACTTGCCTGAAAAATTTGGTGTCATTTGGAGTTGATTTGATATGGTTCAGACGCTTGGTTGCGATTCCAGAAGTTCTTAAAGTTCAGTGTGATTTTCATGTGTTTTGGCATCCGATTTGTAGTTCTAGAGGTTATTTTGTTATTTTGATCACGCGAGCAAGTTCGTGTTGTGTTACGGGACTTTCTGGTATGTTCGGACGGGGTCTCGAGTGGCTTGGGTGAGTTTCAGATAGGTTTAGGTTGTGTTGCGCTTGTTTTTATGCTTTGTCATCGTTTCTTCAAGCATTAATGTTACCACATTAAGAAAATGAGCTTCAAATTCAATTTTTATTGAACTATCAGATCCGTATTGTAATTATGGAGCCATAGAAAAAAGAATCGTCGAATTTGGACATCGTATGGGGGAGTTATGCTCATTTCCATATCGGGGAGACCGCTGGTTTCTGGTGTGGTCGCAATTGCAAACATCTCTATCGCAATTGCAATTGCCAGTTCGCAATTGCGAACTTTTTGTCGCAAATGCGACCTTTTCCAGCCCTGTTAGCTTCTTCGCTTTTGCGAGGTGGATCACAAATGCGACATTTGCAACTTATTTTCAGTTGTGTAATTCGGGTTTTTGCTTTATTTTACCATATTTTGAACCCTAGGTTCGAGAGTGGGCGATTTTGAGAGAGGATTTTCGTATCGAATCATTGGATAAGTGCCTATAACCAAATTTCAATTATATTCTGTGATTATACCTTAGATTTAACATCAAAAATCATGAGAATCTAAAGAATTTGGGAAAAATTGTAAAATCTTTCAAAATGTAAAATGATGATTTGAAGGACGAATCGGTATTGGAATTTGATAATTTTGGTATAGTTGAACTCGTATCGAACTGAGTTTTCGGGTTTTATAAATTTTATCGAGTTCCGAGGTGCGGGCCCAGGGAGTTGACCTTTGTTGACTTCTTACAAGTTGTATAAGGATCATAGATTTGTTAATTGGAATTGTTTTCTCTTGCATTGTTTGATGTATTTAAGTCGTCTATGGCTAGATTGATCCGAGCGGTGGTGAATTGGTAAAGTAAAATCTAAATTGAGTATTGAGTTGGCCGAATTGAGGTAAGTCTTTTGTCTAACTCTGTGAGACGGGGGAAACTACCCCTAGGTGATAAATTTAATATGTGTCGTTGCGGGGGCTATGTACGTATGAGGTGACGAGAGTCCATACGTAGTTAGACTTATGTTATTGTCCGGGTAGACTTAGGTTCACACCATTCTATACTTGCAATATAGGGATTATCTTAAATTCTTTTATTTCGCAATATGACTTGAGACTAGACATGCGTAGAGTGATAGATTCGCTATTGAAGAGACTTCACGAGTTTCGTGATTAGTCGTGTAACATTGTACTCCTCTTATGAAATTTTTTTCGCGATATATATATGTTTCATTGAAAGGTTTTTTCGTTAAAGAAATTATAACTCACACATTTATTCGTGAGTGGGGTCAAGGACCCGTTAAAGATTCTTATTCTAATGGGATCGGGCCGTTCGCCTCGGCAGGATTTATGTACTACATTCTAATGGGATTAGGCTATTCGCCTCGACAGTTTAATGGATGCATCTATGGTTCGTGCCGTTCGACCCTCGGCAGTGCACAGATTATGCCAAGGATCGGGCCGTGCACCTCGGCATTTCTATATAAATATCCTCATGAATTCGTGCGTAATATTTGGCCATAAGCCTCAGTGTATCTGTGAGTTGTTTCCTGGTTTGAAGTATAGCGATCCATTATGGTGAGGTCCACTATATATATACACACATATACATCCTCCGTGTGAGGAGGAATTTTTTAATTGAGAGCTTGAGTCTATTGTAAAGAGGGGAATCATACCACATATTATTACTTGTCTATTTCATTTATTTACTCTGCCTCATATTTGTTCACCTCTTTACTATACCTGATGTTATTGGACCTCTAGTGAGTGTCGATGTCAATCCCTCGTCACTACTCCTCCGGGGTTAGGATATATACTTACTAGGTACACGTTAATTTATGTACTCATACTATATTTGCTGCACATTTTTGTGTAGGTACATTATGTCTGGTGGTCCTTTGGGCGCGGAGGCGCAGATGATGCAGAGACTTACCGCGAGCTACATTTCATGTTACGATCCGCAGCCAACAGAGTCTCCTTCAGAGTTATTTATATTTTTCCTATCTAATTTGTGTCCTGGACGGATGTTGTATTTTATTTTACTTCTTAGTTGACGCTCATGCACGTGTGACGCCGGGTTTTGGGGGTGCTTACGGGTTATTCATCATTGTAATTCGAGAAATGCTATCATTCACTTTGAAAATCCCATTTTGTATTACGTAATTAAAGAAAAATTCTGATTTCGAATACTAATATGAGTAATCAATATAATCATCTATTATTGGCTTGCCTGACAGTGGTGTTAGGCGCCATCACGACCTTTAATGGATTTTGAGTCGTGACAAACTCTCTTGTGTTCTCTCTTCTTTCTTTTCAATCTTCTCTTTTCCTTCTTTCTTGGCTCTTGTGATTACCCAAAAGGTCATCCCATATATTTCTAGCTAATTCTGTGTTCCGAGGTCGTGAAAACCTCCTTCTATCTCACCTCGATTTGCATGCACAACCCGGGCGTGTAGTCGGGAAGCCTTTATGTGAAAAGCTGATAAAACTGATAATTTTGTATTAGAAATTTGAATAAAGTTGACTTCGGTCAACATTTTTTGGTAAACGGACCTGGACCCGTGATTTAACGGTCCCAGAGGGTCTGTAGGAAAATATGGGACTTGGGCGTGTGCCCGAAATCAAATTCCGAGGTCCCAAGTCCGAGAAATGAATTTTTAAAGAAAATTGTTTTCTGAAATATATAAAGGTTTTTGAAAATGAAATTCTATGTGAAACCTATGGTATCGGGCCCGTATTACGGTTTCGGAGACCGGTGCAGGTTCGATATGATTTATATGTATTGTCTGTGAAGTTTGGTAAGAAACGGAATCCGTTTGGCGTAATTCGGACCTTAAATGCAAAATTTAAAAGTTTAAGAAGTTTTGAGGAATTTCATCGATTTTTGGTTTCATTCATCGTTTTAGTGTTGTTTTATGTGGTTTGAAACCTCGAGCGAGTCCGTGTTAGGTTATAAGACTTGTTCGTGCATTTTGATGGGGTCCTAATGCGTGGCTAGAATTCATGGTTTAACACGTTATATGCCTTACATTTTATGTGAGTTAATGATAAAAATACACTTTTTATGTGAATAATGGAGTCTATTTCATGTGTAGGTGAATTGGAGATGTAAGCCGAGCTAAATGAATGCAAAAACGTCGAAAGTACGCTCAAGAGGCGAAGAGGAGTGCACCGGGCTATAGCCGGGCGTTTGAGCCTTAAGGCCAGGCCTAGCCTGGCATTATCCAGGCGCCAGAGCCCAACCGCTAGGCCTGGCCAGGCATTATCCAGGCGCCAGAGCCCAAACGCCAGGCCTGGCCAGGTGTTATCCAGGCGTTTAGCCTGTAATGCCTGGCCCCTGATCCGGTCAAATCCGAGTTTTGAAGAGTTTTAAGTGTTTCCTGGTTGGAATAGAAGTCTCCTACACGTTTAGGGTGTATCCCAAACATATAAATAGACCCAAAAACACAACTTGAAGGGGGAGAAACCATTAAAGTGAAGAAAAGCCTGTGGGTTACTACTCAGCAAAGCAGAAACACTGATTTTTATCTCCTTATTTCATTACTCTGTAATTCAATTATGCAAGTTATTTTAGAATTGATTCTTATGAATATGAGTAGCTAATTTTCTTAATCTAGAGTTTTGGTGGAACCCGTTGGGGGATAAACTTATGGTGATATTAATATAGTTTTGTTTATTGTTCATCTTTATTTGTTCAACTACGTTCTTGTTGTAGTTAATTGAATGGCCATCAATTAGCTGTGCCTATTTAGTATGTATCTACTTGAGAGAGAGTGCATATTTAGGTAATTGTTTGAACAACACCACTCCCAGAGTATAGACGAAAGTCATAACCGAGGGTTTAGAGGTTGGATTAGAGATAACGATACCTCGGGTGCAATCTAAAGTGAACTGTAATGCAATCTAGCTAGCGTAACTTGAGAGAGTGCGTCTAGTAAATTATCATAATTACTTGAGAGAGAATTATGGTAGATAGAGTGTTCATGATTGATAGAGATAATTAATTAAGTTATATGAAATATTCGAGAAGTAAGTTCACCAACGGGGAAAACCATAACCTTAGACCTTTATCATAATTGTTTACAACACATTGTTAGTAATTGTTAGTTATTATTATTGTCAGTAGAATTAGTAAAACATCACCAATTTATATTAAAAAGTCTTGAGAGAATTGATTGAGTAAAAGTTG
>ML413666.1:35060-50539 GCA_005239525.1 Nicotiana knightiana
TTGATTTGGTGAGGGCACATGATTCATGAAGGAAATGTAATGTTGTTGACCTCTAAGTTAGAGTAGTGAGTGGATTGTGAATAAAGCATGGTATGTGTGAGTCGACTATTGAGGCGAGAATGTCAAACCTTTGTGCCTAAACTGTTTTAAAAATTCTTGGTATAACGCGTTAAGGGATTTGCTTAATAAGTTATGTACATGAGTGTAATTTGATTGCTCGAGGACGAGCAAATGTTTAAGTGTGGGGTGTTGATGCGTGTCTAGAATTCATGGTTTAACACATTATATGCCTTACATTTTATGTGCGTTAATGATAAAAATACACTTTTTGTGTGCATAATGGAGTCTATTTCATGTGTAGGTGAATTGGAGATGTAAGCCGAGCTAAATGAATGCAAAAACGTCTAAAGTACGCTCAAGAGACGAAGAGGAGTGCACCGGGCTATAGCCGGGCGTTTGAGCCTTAAGTCCAGGCTTAGCCTGACGTTATCCAGGCGCCAGAGCCCAAAAGCTAGAACTGGCCAGGCGTTATCCAGGCGCCAGAGCCCAAACGCCAGGCCTGGCCAGGCGTTATCCANAATTATATTTGCGACGCCCGCTTAGTCTTTTATTAAAATGGGCGGATTAAGGAGGATCGCTTAGTGTTGCTTCAATCTGCCCATTTTTCCTTCCGCCCATTTAATCCGCCCATTTTTCCTTCATCGCAATCGTACTACCTGGTCCGCGATCGCCAAGCTCTACTAGTGTTAAACGCCTCGTTCGCTTACTGTCATTCGCGATCGCACAGTAGGGAATGGGGCTAGGGAAAATCTTCTTCGCGATCGCATATGGGCAGCTGCGTTCACATAGAACCTGGGCAGTAGCCACATTTTATTCAATGCGATCGCATCTGTCTCTTCGCGATCGCATAGTACTCTTTTGGCCATAAGCATTTTCTTCTATGCGATCACATCCTTGTGTCCGCGATCGCAATGCTCAAATACCTGGGCATAATATAAGTTCTCAAAATCGGGGGTTTAACTTTTTTTGACATATTTTGACTTCTAGAACTCGGTTTTGGGCGATTCTTTGAGGGTTTTTCACATAAATCGAATGGGTAAGTGTTCTTCCACTATAATTAATTATATTTCATGAATTAATTCTTGTTTTATCATTTAATTTGTGTTTTGGGTTGAGGGAATTGTGGGGTTTGAAAGAAAATTTCTCAAATGAAAAATCATGATTTGAAAGACCAAATGTTATCGGAATGGGATAAATTTAGTATGGGTGAACTCGCAGCGGAATGGGTAATCAGAATTTGTAAAATTTGTCAGGTTCCGAGGTGTGGGCCCGGGGGTCGACTTTTGGGTCGATTTTTATAATATTGTAAAGATTGAGACTTTATTATTCGGAATAGTTCCTTATACGTTTTATATGTATTTTGAAGTTGTTTTAGTTGATTTTGAGCCGTCCGGAGACCTTCCCGCCCGAGAAGTCTATTTTGAGTACCGGGTTGTCGTCTTTGAGGTAAGTATCTTGCCTAACCTTGTGTGGGAGAACTACCCCTTAGGATTGAGTCTTCTATGTTGATTTTAGCCCGCGTACGCGAGGTGACGAGTGCGTACTCGGACTTATTTGCAAATAGATTGCTCTTTTAGGATTTTTAGGTCCTTATGTTCCCCGTGTATGAATTGAAATTGTTATATCTGAATTCCTGATTTCTAGTTTCATCTCTTCCTGCTCAAATTCGAAGTTACTTGCCTATTATTCCTTATTTCTTATTCGATCTTAATTGACTTAAATGAATACTTTGCCTTTCCTACCGTTTTATGACGAGTGTCTGGCATGTGTATAAATTAACTCGTACTCTGTCAAATTATAATATAGAAAGATGTCGAACCCACAGAGATTGATTTATCTATTCTACAAACATTTCTTGTTTTAATTACTATTTAAGAAAAGCAGAAAGAATTGAGTTGTGAATTAACTTAACTAAAAGTGCATGAATAGAGCAATAGAAAATATTTTTTTGTTATAAATATAATAAAAGGGTGTTGGGATCCTGGCTTCACTTAATATTTTTATTATACAGTAGATATATTTATTCTTAAATTCCTATTTCTCATAAATGTATAAATGCATCTCACGATTACATTTATATATTATTACTATTGTTGAACAATTAATTGCACTCCTCTCGATTATACGAATTAATCGTTAAAATGGTAATATTAAATAACCAGAAATATATATTTAAACTAAAACATGTTCTTTTTGGTAGGCCCCTTTCGGTTACCCTACTTGTTATAACTGATTACTACAATATTCGCCTCTTTCGATTACAAATAAGTGTAGAGTCAATTTTACCATATAAGAGCTAGATGTCACTAAATAAAAGTTAACATTTATCAATACCAAAATTAACTCTATTACTTCTTCCGCCTCTTTCGATTACAGAATTAGTAAGAAGTTAATATATAGTACTAAATAGATAGATGTTAACAAATTACATAACACCTAACTATAAAGCAGATAAAATTTAAATGAAAAGCTTCAGCTCAAGTATGCGAAATTGAGGAATAATATCTACTATTATATAAAAATATTAAGATCCGTCATTCTCCCAACACAAGAAAAGTTACTCCATGATGGAGTTAATACTGACAATGAAAATATTTTTGCCCATTAAATAAGAAAATAGAAAGAAATATTCAAGAGAATAATTCCCCCTACTTAATTAAAAACAGGAACTAGAGATGATGCCAGTGTAATGACTGAAAGAAGAACAGAAAACAACTGAAGAAGAAAGGAAAGAACAAAGCTTTCTGAAGAGTTCACAATGTAATCTAATACTCTCTCTCCCTTTTTCTTGCTATTGGAGCAGCTCCCTCTTGCGCTATTTACAGCTGTATTTGTTGAATTTTTCACACTTTCTTTATTTGGCCAGTTGCAAGCTTTTGGCAAGTTGCAAATTTGGTTTTGAGAAGTTTTGGCAAAATCTTTCTTCCAACTTGGCAAGTTGTAGATGCCAACCATGTGCTCTTACTCCTTTTGTGCATTTTTTTCTTAACATTGACTTGTTGCATTTTTAATTTAAATTCATGTTTCCTACAAGAAATACAACAATTAGCAATAAAACTTGAAAACAAAAACTTATTTCATACATGATATTTTCCTTTATCAAATTCTCTCACACTTAAACATTTGCTTGTCCTCGAGAAAATAAAGTAATTAAGCATAACAGCTAAACAATTTCAACAAAATTATGAGAACTTTTTCCAAAGAAGAAGTAACTAAGACCATTCAAAAGTTCATACAACTTTTTACCGTACTCATGATCACCTATTGAGAACTGAAATCATAATTTTTCCTAATCCCTAGTGTGTCTCGCAAAATGAAGAGAGATGCCCATATACCACACAATATATAGATGTAGAACAAAGAAGAGCATAGATAATAAAATTCGCTCACTCTCAACAAAGAAGTACCTCAAGCTACTGGAAATTGCCATATGCTTGACTATCATGTGGTTCTCCACTAATGTAGGAGTCTTTGAGTCGAGATCATGTAGGACTTTTGCAAGGTTGTAATGTAGGCTTAAGGATAGGTATGATACATATGGATAATAGTGACTTAAATTCCCTATGGGCACTACACTTTATTTTATCGCTTAAACACAATTACATTTGCTTTTATTTAAACATCAACTTGCACAAGTCATCAGGTATGATACACCAATTTTTTTTTTTTTGCAACTATATTTTTCAGTTCTCATGGCAACATCTCAAAAGATCGACAACCTCAAACACTTATTTTTCACTATTATTTTCACAGTTACACCTTATGCCTAGATTTTTACATTTAGGTCAAATCTTGAAGTGCCCAAAAGGGAATTGGGTGAACAAAGAAAAAGTCATAACAACAAACATGCTAAGGGTTAGAGCTTGACGACCAACAAAATAAGAGATAATTTATTAGGCTCAACTGGACTAACTAGGGATAAAAATCATTAAGGTAGGTTAATTTAGGCTCTGAATCAACAAAGAAGGCCTACTTTCATTTCTCAACTCAAAAATCTACCTAGAATTTCACCTCAAACCACATTCAAGGTAAATTCTAGATTTCCAAATAAGCAAGAGAACTAGACACTAGAAGCTAACCGCACAATACATTTGGGCCAACGAAAATTATGATTTCAATCACCAATAAGTAAGTATGAGCTTGGAAAAGTGATCATAAAATCCGTGAATGGTACTTAATCAAACTCATCTTTTCTAAGTGTCATGCTTTTCAAGTCGAATCATGTTTAGCCAACTTATTTATCAAAACAAGTTAAAACAACTAAAAGTCCTAAAAAATGTTCAGTTCAAAATATTACGACCATGGCAAAGAATTGAACAAGAAATCCATGGAAGTACATGAAATAAGTTGTCTTAAGAATAAGGCAACTCAAATTTTATTATTATCATTTTTTTAATTTTTTTATTGAAAACGCATTTTTTTTACAAGAAACACATATATAACAAACATATTCCTCTATCCCCAAGCTTAAACCATGTCATGTCCTCGTGACAAATAAATTAACAGTAAAAGGAGATAAAGGAGCTTCCCTGATTTATTTTTGATTCTGGCCTACACTGTGTCTTGATTGTTTTGAAAATAAAAAGTTTCAGATTTTTCCTCTATGGTGCATTAGACACAAGTTAACAATTCAAGAACTATACGGTAGTATTATGATGATTCTAGCTAATGAAATAAATCCAAACAAGCATGAGTGTAAACAATTTTACACCAGCACCAATTAAAGAGGACATGTCAAAGAGAATTTTAATTCCACTATTTTCAAGACTTTAAGCGCGAATTTATTGACCTTGTGGTATCATATTATCCTTCTATATAATTTTAATCCATAATGAGATTTAAAATGAACAATTCCGCCCAAGGTATACCATTAACTTCATGTTATTTTTATCAGAAAAATAAATGTACCAGATATAATATTGTAGCGCATGTCTAAATTAAATATATCCTGACATTATTTTAAGCATTACTAGAATCATTTAATGAGGCAAAATTTCACAAATTAGATGAAGAATACTTTCGCAGAAGATTTAACCTCAATTATGTTCTTAATCATTGATAAATTTATTACAGTTTGTACCTAGTAAGAAAATATTTTCCTCAGTAAAGGCCTTTAAACAACAATTTTGCACTTACTTAAAAGAAGATCACCCAAAGCAGCTAAACATTCATATCCAAATTAGAGCTAATATGATAATATGCATCAATACGTTATATATAACTTAGATTAGATGATTCTAGCTAGTTTATGGCCTGCTTTCTAGCCTTTGAAAGAGCAGGTAAAAACAAAAACAAAAAAAATTCTTTCTTCTACTCCTTCTCTTGTAGTCCACATTCAAACTAAGCAACTTCAAACTATTACACATTCAAACTAAGCAACTTCAAACTATTAACCAGAAGGGACACAAAAAGATGTTACCTCCCCCGCACTTGATTCTTACATTGTCCCAAATGTAAGACCAAGTTGGGGGTTGCTGGGTCGCTACTCCTTATTTGTGCTGCTGCTACTGCTACCATTTTCACCAAATATATTGGTATGGTCCCGGAAGTCAGCCATGTCGCCACTAGGTCCTGCCACTTCTGTTACCTCGACAAGTTGTTCAAATCCCATTTCCAACTCCACTCCACCATCAAATCCTGGATCGACAAATCCAGGTGCAACTGCATATTCTCCATGAGCACCTGGAAGTGGTGCTAATTCAGTTGCGACTTCTCCGTTAAAAACTTGATATCCCACTGGTTGTGGTTGTACATTCTCATGTCCTGCAGGGAAGTTGAAATTCATGTTTTGGAAAATAAACGGGGGGATTGTGGGGATGTTAGCCAAATTCAGTGCATTTGTCACATTGTTTATATCATATCCACAAGAGTACAATATAGTGGCAGTACAAGAGAGATGATCCCTTTGTACTGCTCGAATCGTAGCCAATTCCTCCCGAAATTGTTGCTGATGGATGTAGAGCCTATCAATTTTTTCCTCCAGTCTGTCGAAATATGCAGCAAATTCACCTCTACCTTGTTGTCGTCTTCCTGGTGTACCAATTTGTCCAACACATGGGCCGAGTGCATGTAGTGTCGCTATTTCAATGTTGGATGTTGGAATAAATCCAAAGTTCGGAGTTATTGGGTTTCCAAACATATTGATCAACTGGGTGATAGTAGAACCAAAATACAAGGATTTCACTGATTTTTTTGTTCGACAACGCCTCATAGTTTCACATATGACTGCCAATATTAATGGAATAACGTTGCATAATTGCATATAACCAAGCAGCTCTCCTGGGTCGTATTTCATAAATATTTTTATGTGGTTCTAATCTAGAACTCAAGAAGAGAATCCATACCTTTGATGTTGTACTGAGATTTCTAGTTGGAAACCAATCTCTCTGACCATGCCATTCGATTCCAAGGGGGCAGAGTGCTGGACCAATTTCACACATATTTGGGTCGCGAATTATTGCTTGCAGAGGCGCATCTTCTAAATCAGGAGTTTCATACAGCATATTGATGAATTCTGGACCAAAGAATATCTTTTCTCCCCTGACAGTGGAAGTATTAGTTCGTACATTCTCATATTAGCATAAAACTCGCGAACAAGCGTTAATACCACTGGCCCAGGATTTCGAACAAGTTTGGTCCATCCTAATGGTTCAATCAAAGCAAGAACAGGTAGGATATGTTCTCCATCTGCTTCAGTAAGATCAAGTCCGCGTTCCTCAATGAAATGACGGTTTACTGCTGTTTTCTCCCATGCATCAGCTTCAAAAGAGATAAATCGTGTTCTGTCATACCTTCTATTTTGTTGTGCCATTTTTCAGAAGTGAAACAGAGGAGAAAAGATACTAAGTGAACTGTTTTCTTTTTAACTGAGGGTGAAGAATATTATATAGGAGAAAATGACAAGCAAATTGGTTGTGAAAAGATTTTACCAAAACCTATTAAATAGTTATAGTTATAAGGGGTTTTGGTTTCCCTTGAACATTGAAAATGGTGTGCAAACAGGTTTTGGTATGTAATCACAAACGCCGTCATATGTAGCCTCCTTCTCATGTTTTAAGAGCAGAAACATAATGACTAGTACTTTAGAAATAAAGGTAAGAGATTTTTGTTTTTAGTTACTAGCAAAAGTTTCCCTTTTTAAATATTGATTTATTTTATATATATAGTAAAAAGTATATACAATAGGGGAAATGTAGTGCATATGCTGTAAATGGACGTAAGGTATAGTTAATACCTTGATTTTATATATATATATATATATATATATATATATATATATTTGTAGCTTCATCCTCCAAAGGTCTAAAACATATCCCTATATTCCACTTATCAATTTACTAAAAATATATTATTAATGGTAACTATAAATTTATCATTTAAATTTACCATATCATATTATACATTTTATTAAATACAATACAGAACTATAACTTTATTTTTAAGAAGTGACGGCTCTTAGGCCTTCACGTTAGAACATACAAATTCATACTCTAAGAAAAAAATTAGAAGAAGAAGAGATAGTTCTGAATTTAATGTCATCAATTCGACTTATTTATAATTATATTTGTTAAGCAAAAAGGATTATTGAATCCTGTTTGTCAAAGTTTGTGGTGACATAAGGATTCAAACGATGACCATTCACTTTGAATTTTTCTCCCCCATTTATATGTTGTATTTCAATGGCACCATAGGGGGTTACTTTTTTTGTGATGTACGGTCCTGACCAACGTGATTTGAATTTTCCTGGGAATAATCTCAATCGGCTATTGTACAAAAGAACTTGGTCTCCAACTTTAAGATCCTTATGGCGAATGAGGTTATCATGACATCTTTTCGTTTTTTCTTTGTACAATTTAGTGTTTTCATATGCTTCAAGTCTGAATTCCTCTAATTCATCTAGCTGAAGTAGACGATTTTTACCTGCATCTGACAAATTTAGATTCAACAATTTCATAGCCCAATATGCTTTATGTTCCAATTCCACAGGTAAATGACAAGCTTTTCCAAAAACTAATCTATAAGGGATGTGCTTATTGGAGTTTTGAAAGCTGTTCGGTATGCCCATAAAGCATCATCTAACTTTAAAGACCAATCTTTCCGAGAAGATCCAACATATTTTTCTAAAATTCTTTTCAATTCTCTGTTGGAAACTTCCACTTGCCCGCTGGTTTGAGCATGATATGTAGTTCCTGTTTTATGAGTTACTCCATATTTTGATAACAAATTTGCAAATTGTTTGTTTATAAAATGAGTTCCTTGATCACTTATGATAACACGTGGAGTTCCAAATCGAGAAAAAATATTTTTCTTGAGAAAAGCACAAACAACATGAACATCATTTTTTCTAGTGGCTATTGCTTCTACCCATTTTGAAACATAGTTAACAGCGACTAAAATATATTCACAACCATTTGATGGAGGAAAAGGACCCATGAAATCAATGCCCCAAACATCAAATATTTCACAAACAAGAATAGAGTTAAGAGGCATCTCATCCCTTTTTGAAATGTTACCGCTTCTCTGGCATTTGTCACAAGTGGTGACGTAATTTCTTGCATCTTTGAACAGAGTTGGCCAGAAAAAACCTGCTTCAAGTACTTTAGCTGCTGTCTTTCTTCCTCCATAGTGTCCTTCTATAGCTCCATCATGACAGTGGCTTAGGATGTTGTTTATTTCTGTTTCTGGTACACATCTCCGGATCATGCCATCTACACAAAATTTAAATAAGTAAAGATCTTCCCAAAAATAACGTCTTATTTCTTTTTTGAGTTTCTTCCTTTGTTCATAAGATAAATCTTTTGGGATCCATCCTCCAACTAAGTAGTTGTCAATGTCACCAAACTAAGGTGGCTGATTTGTAACGGCTGTGATTGAAAATATATGTTCATCGGGAAATTCCTCCTTGATATCTTCGATCTCAATAAGAGGATTTTCCAAACGAGACAAATGATCAGCTACCTGATTCTCAGAACCTTTTCGATCTTTTATTTCAAGGTCAAATTCTTGCAAAAGAAGTATCCATCTTAGCAATATAGGTCTAGCATCTTTCTTTGCTAAGAGATATTTTAAAGTTGCATAATCAGTATAAATTGTAACTTTTGTTTCTATCAAATAGGAACAAAATTTGTCAAACGCAAATACTAATGCTAGTAGTTCCTTCTCCGTTGTAGCATAATTTTTTTGAGCTTCATTAAGTGTTCTATTAGCGTAGTAGATAGGTCTGAAGATCTTGTCTCTCTTTTGCCCCAATATTGCTCCAACTGCTAAATCACTTGCATCACACATTATTTCAAATGGTTCATTCCAATCGGGAGAAACAACAATTGGAGCATGAGTCAACTGTTCCTTGAGAATTTCAAAAGCTTTCATGCAATCATCTGAAAATTCAAACTTTACATATTTCATCAATAGGTTAGTCAGAGGTTTTGAAATCTTTAAAAAATTCTTTATAAACCTTCTATAAAAACCTGCATGCCCTAAGAAACTTCTAATGCCTTTAACAGTGGTAGGAGGAGGTAATCCTGCTATAAGATCAATTTTAGCTTTATCAACTTCTATTCCATTCGCAGTGATTTTATGTCCTAAAACAATTCCCTCTATTACCATGAAATGACATTTTTCCCAATTAAGAACTAAATTTGTCTCTTCACATATTTTAAGCACCAAAGTTAAATGATAGAGACAATCTTCAAATATCTTACCAAAAAGTGTGAAATCATCCATAAATATTTTAAGAAACTTTTCAGTCATATCTGAGAAAATTGCCAACATGCAACACTAAAATGTAGCAGGAGCATTGCATAGTCCAAATGGCATTCTTCGATAAGCATACGTACCTTGGGGGCATGTGAATGTGGTTTTCTCTTGATCTTCTGGAGAAATTGGTATCTGATTATACCCAGAATATCAATCAAGAAAACAGTAAAAACCATGGCCAGCAACTCTTTCAAGCATTTGATCAATAAAAGGCAAAGGAAAATGATCTTTCCTTGTGGAATCATTAATTCGTCTATAATCAATACAGACTCTCCATCCGGTGACTGTTCTAGTAGGTATGAGTTCATTATTTTCATTTTTTATTACTGTCATACCTCCTTTCTTTGGTACTACTTGTACAGGACTTACCCAAGGACTATCAGATATTGGATAAATGATACCTGCTGCTAGAAGTTTCACCACTTCTTTCTTGACAACTTCCTGCATTGTTGGGTTTAGTCTCCTTTGGAGTTGGACTATTGGCTTATAATCATTTTCCATAAGAATCCTGTGCATAGAAATAGCTGGACTGATTCCTTTGATGTCAGCTATAGTCCACCCTAAGGCTCTTTTGTGTTTTCTCAAGACTCCAATAAGTTTGCTTTCCTGTTCTATAGTCAAAGAAGATGAAATGATTACGTGAAATAATTCAGGTTCAAGAAACGCATCTTTTAAATGAGAAGGAAGTTCTTTGAGTTCAATTTTTAATTGAGCTCCTTCTTGTGGGGCTTTCTCATTTTCTGACTCATTTTCTAGAATTTCAGCTTGTTCTCTAATTACGGGGTTATCATCACTTATGGTACCTGACCTAGCCAAACATCTCTCCAATAAATCAGTAATTAACTGATTATCTTTGTATTCGTCTACAAGGTCATCTAGTAAGTCAATTTGAAAACATGATGATGATGACTCCTCTCCAAGAAATTTCGTCATTTTCTGCATGTCAAAAATTACTCTTTCCTCATCAATCGAAATATTAATTGTCCTTGATGAACATCAATAATTTCTCTTCCTGTTGCGAGAAATGGTTGTTCTTCTATTTCTGTAGTCATGCTACTAAATTCGTTTCTTATGGCTATCTCATATTTGTATAATATTTCCATATTTGTTGTTGCCATTTCACCATCAAATTTTCGATTACATCTTAAGGTATCTAGACTTTCTTTTGTTAAATTGTGTAACCATAGTTTTACTGTTCCTATGAGTGTCCTGGTACTTGCCAAATTGGAAGAAAGATTTTGCCAAAACTTCTCAAAACCAAATCTGCAACTGGCCGAATAAAGTGTGAAAAATTCAACAAATACAGCTATAAATAGCGCAAGATGGAGCTGCTCCAAGAGCAAGAAAAAGGGAGAGAGAGTATTGGATTACATTGTGAACTCTTCAGAAAGTTTCGTCCTTTCCTTTCTTCTTCAGTTGTTTTTTGTTCTTATTTTAGCCTTTACATTGGCATCATCTCTAGTTCATGTTTTTAATTAAGTAGGGGGAATTATTCTCTTGAATATTTCTTTCTATTTTCTTGTTTAATGGGAAAAAATATTTCCATTGTCAGTACTAACTCCATCATGGAGTAACTTTTCTTGTGCTGGGAGAATGACGGATCTTAATATTTCTATATAATAGTAGATATTATTCCTCAATTTCGCATACTTGAGCTGAATTTTTTTGTTTAAATTTTATCTGCTTTATAGTTAGGTGTTATGTAATTTGTTAACATCTATCTATTAGTACTATATATTAACTCCTTACTAATTATGTAATCGAAAGAGGCGGAAGAAGTAATATAGTTAATTTTGGTATTGATAAATGTTAACTTTTATTTAGTGACATCTAGCTCTTATATGTTAAAATTGACTCTACACTTATTTGTAATCGAAAGAGGCGAATATTGTAGTAATCAGTTATACCAAGTAGGGTAACCGAAAGGAACCTACCAAAAAGAACATGTTTTAGTTCAAGTATATATTTCTGGTTATTTAATATTACCATTTTAACGATTAATTCGTATAACCGAGAGGAGTGCAATTAATTGTTCAACAATAGTAATAATATATAAATGTAATCGTGAGATGCATTTGTACATTTATGAGAAATAGAAATTGAAGAATAAATATATCTACTGTATAATAAAAATATTAAGTGAAGTCAGGATCCCAACACCCTTTTATTATATTTATAACAAAAAAAATATTTTCTATTGCTCTATTCATGCATTTTTAGTTAAGTTAATTCACAACTCAATTCTTTCTGCTTTTCTTAAATAGTAATTAAAACAAGAATTGTATGTAGAATAGATAAACCAATACTTGTGGGTTCGACATCTTTCTATATTATAATTTGACAGGGTACGAGTTAATTTATACACACGCCAGACACTCGTCAAATTTTTGGCGCCGTTGCCGGGGATTGGCTAAAGTCTACTACAGATTAATTGTTTTAGTACTAATTTGAGATTTTTTTTATTGTCTAATTATTTTAACTTTTCTGTAGAAATTTCTGAAAGTGTATGACCCGTTCCTCTTCTAGAACTAGTCAAATAAGATCCTGAAATTGAAAAATCCTTGCGGTTGTTGCGAAAAGAACAAACCCTACGATCTCAAAATTTCACATCAGAGGAAATGGAAAACGAAGAACTTAATAACCAACATCCACCACATCAAGTAGAAGAACAGTTTGATGAAGTGGCACCACGACGTGATAGAATACTCACAGATTATGCAAGACCAGATCATTTTGAAGGAGAATCAAGTGTGAGAAGACTGCCAATTGCAGCAAACAACTTTGAAATTCGCACAGGCTTGATTCAAACCATTCAACAGTCATGTCAGTTTACTGGTGATGCGAGTGAAGATCCTCACACCCATTTAATTGATTTTCTTGAATTAGTTGAAACTTGCAGGTATAATGGAGTCATAACAGATGCTATCAGGTTGCGACTTTTTCCTTTTTCATTAAAAGGTGAAGTCAAAACATGGTTGTGAAGTCTACCAAGAGGTTCCATTACAACATGGGACCAAATGACCCAAAAATTTCTTAATAAATATTTTTCACCTGCAAAAACAATTAAAATGAAGCAAGAGATCAATAATTTTATGCAAACAGATACTGAATCTTTATACCATGCATGGGAAAGATTAGCAGCAATGTTAAGAAAATGCCCACATCATAGTATCCAAGACCCTGATATTTTATATATTTTCTATCATGGTCTTAAACCCTCTGCTAGAAATGCAATTGATGCAGCATCAGGAGGATCAATAATGGGAAAAACTACTGCAGAAGCAATGCAATTGCTTAATGAAATTTAGGAAAATGTTGTTCAGTGGCCCTCAGACAGAATGATTATCAAAAAAATAGCTGGAGTAAATCAAGTTGAAGCTTTAAATTCATTGACACAACAAATTGCGACCTTAACACAAAAAGTTGAGGCTTTTCAGGTAGGTGCTCACTCATCATCCCAACTTGAGAATTGTGATGTTTGTCAAGGTAATCATCTGAATCATGAATGTCAAGCTTCAACACAAAATGAGGAACATGTAAATATGATTGGTTATAGAAATAATTACTCATTTGGTAGTCCCATGGCGCAAAAATATCCAGAATTTCAATGGAGTAATCCGAATGGTGCTAAAAATCCTCAAAGATTTTTTAATTAAAAGAAGCAGGTACAGGGACCACGTGGTTTTCAAAATCAAAATAGAGGGCAACAAAGTTTTCAACAAATATCAGCAGCATCCTCAAAGAGCTCATCAACAAATCCTTGAAGACCTGATGTACAAATTCATTAAAGCTACTGACGAGAAGGTTGAAAGTCAACATTCAGCTATCAAGAACTTGGAAATTCAGGTAAGTCAATTAGCAACCCTCATGTCTGGACAAATTCAAGGTGCTATACCAAGAAACACTGAGAAAAACCCAAAAGAACACCTCAAATCCATCTCTCTACAATCAGGTAAATCTCTTGATGATCCATATGCAGATAGAGAAGAAAAGCCACAACAAGTGGAAAAGGTAAATGAAGGTGAGAATCAAATGGAATCTAAGTTTCCAAAAGAACAAAAGAATAAAGAAAAAAATGTACAAGAAAATGAATTGATAACAAATCCTCAATCTGTACCCCTCCCTTTTCCCCCAAAAATTGAAACGAGAAAAGCTTGACAAACAGTTTTCAAAGTTTCTAGATATTCTGAAAAAACTTTACATTAACATACCTTTCACAGATGCTTTGACGCAAATGCCTTCATATGCTAAATTCCTCAAAGAAATTGTGTTAAGTAAAAGAAAATTGGAAGAAGTTTCAGTGGTTAAGCTTACTGAAAAATGTAGTGCTATACTTCAAAATAAGCTCCCACAGAAACTTGGCGATCCGGGAAGTTTTATAATTCCTTGTACTGTAGGAGGTGCTCACTTTGAAAAGGCGTATGTGATTCAGGTGCTTCAATAAATCTAATGTCTTTTTCAATTTTCAGAAAATTAGAACTTGGTGAAATGAAAGATATTGGCGTGTCTCCAATTAGCTGATCAAAGTACTAAGAGACCAAAAGGAATTATTGAAAATATCCTTGTCAGAGTTGAAAAATTTGTATTTCCAGTAGATTTTATAGTGCTTGAAATGGAAGAAAATACTGAGGTACCATTAATTTTAGGTAGACCATTTCTCGCAACAGGAAGAGAAATTATTGATGTTCATCAAGGACAATTAATATTTCGAGTTGATGAGGAAAGAGTAATTTTTGACATGCAGAAAATGACGAAATTTCTTGGAGAGGAGTCATCATCATATGAATTATGTGTCAAATTATGGAGGCCAGAGACAAGGGGGCAGAATTGGGGTCAGCAAGCTCAACCATATAGGCCACCTCACCAATAGCAGAACAGTGGAAATATGGGTGTCAGGGGACCGCAAGGTAATGCAACACCATTTCAGAGGCCACAGGGTTATAATTATCAGAATCAGCAACAATCTTACTACCCTCCTCAGCAACAACAAGGGGGAAGGCAGGAAGATGGGTTTTCCAGGTTAGAAGCTATGATGCAACAGGTAATTGGGTCAGTTGAAAAAATCAGTGGGAGAGTAGATGTTCATGATGCAGCTCTTAAAAATATTGAAGTACAGTTGGGGCAGATATCTACGGCAGTGAACAATCGACCTCCTGGGACATTACCTGCAGATACTCAGATAAATCCTATTGACCAGGTTCCAAGGCAGCTGATGGCAGTGACTCTTCGCAGTGGCAGAGAATTAAATGTGGATCTAGAAAGGGCTCATGAAAGCAGGCAGACTGAAACATTGGTACCCATGCAGGTTGAACTTGATGATTCAACAATTTTGACCAAAGCAAAAGTGCAACCTAGTGAAGAAGAACCCAATGCACAGATTAAGAATGAAAAAGAAGTGGAGATGACTCAGAAGCCGATAGTTGAGGTGGTGATTGAGAAATACAAATCCCACATTACTGGGAAAAAGAGACCACCAGTTCCATTCCCTCAGAGGCTGGCTAAATACCAAAAGGATGAACAGTACAAGAAGTTCTTGGACATGCTCAAGCAGATACAGGTAAATATTCCATTGATTGATGCATTGAAAGAAATGCCTGGGTATGCTAAAATGATGAAGGAATTGATGTCCAGAAAAGTTGACTTCCAAGATCTAGCTACTGTCA
>ML413666.1:51002-64530 GCA_005239525.1 Nicotiana knightiana
AACCATTACCTTAGACCTTTAATATTATTGTTTACATTAAATTGTTAGATTAATTACTAGTTGATTATTTTGTGAGTAGAATTAGTTAAACAACACAACTTGATATTCAAAAGTCTTGAGAAACTTGATTAAACACCAGTTTAGTATTTAATAAACTCAATTGATACGTTCAATTCTTCGTGGGATCGACTCTGGGCTTAATACCCCAGATTTATATTTGCAACGCCCGTTTAGTCTTTATAGAAGACATAGTTGAGCGTGATCAGTACGCCAACTCAGTAAGTAACCAAAGTAATTAAAAACTTGAGTGCAGTGACGAGCATTTATAAATTAAACTTTCATAAAACAGTAATTCGACTTTCATTAGAAGGCTCAGTATAAAGAAGAGAGGGAAAAGCAGTAAAATTCACGGCACAATATCTCTCATAACAAGGCATATTAGTCACTCGTGACTCCACTATCAGTATTTCATGCTCACACTAAGCACTTGCACTCAACAAGTATCAGATAACCACTCAACTGCTGTGGCGTGCAGCCCGATCCTCCTAATATATGTTGCGGCATGCAGCCCGATGCGAATAACATATGCTGCGCCGTGAAACCCTATCCAATATATATATATATAGTCAACTGTGCTCACTGGCTGTTTACAGACTCCGGAGGGGCTCCTACAACCCAAGCACTATGTTGCTGCGGCGTGCAGCCCGGTCCTATATGCATATGTTGCAGTGCGTAGCCCGATCAATATAATATCTATTGATGCGGCGTGCAGCCCGATCCGTATAATATATATTGCTGCGTCGTGCAGCCTGATCCATAACTATCCTCACATACTCGGCTCTCGGCCTCAGTCAGTCATCCTCACAAGCCACTCGGGAAATTCATCTCAACTCACGAGACTCAACCCAAAATACCTCACAGAGTTTCAAAACAGTGTGATAACAGTGAAAATAACAACAAGTGGTAAACACGACTGAGTTCACAGATGTTCTATCAGGATAGTGTGAGAATAGTGTAAAAATACCCATGAGGGTCTAAGCAGGTCGGCACAAGGCCCAAACATGGCTTACAACCCATAAACAAGTATAAATTTCTAAAATACAAGTTATCGTAAGGTTTCAAATCGAATATGCGGCTTAATAGTCGCTACGGGACAGACCAAGTCACAACCCATATCGGTGCACGCCCACGCGCTCATCACCTAGCATGTGCGTCACCTCATTTACCAAACAATATAAAATATCGGGGTTTCATACCCTCAGTAGAGTTACAATCGTTACTTACCTCAAAACAGTCCAAAAACTACTTCGCGATGCTCTTGCCCTTCGAATTGGCTCCCAAATGCTCCAAGTCTATCACAAATCAGATCAATAACATCAAAATATGCTAGCGAGATGAACCCCAATAAAAAACTATCAAAATTAGGCACAATTCCCGAAATTGGCCAAACCCGAGCCCGCCCACATCTCGGAATTTGATAAAAATCGCATCACAAGAATTCCCATCCTTTCCCGAGTCTACACATATAAAATGCATCAAAATCCGACCACAAACAACCCCTAAATTCCTTAATCATAAGTCTCTATTTCCCAAGTCCTAAACCCCCAATTTATGCCATTTAATCTACTAATTCCAAGCCTAATCCGTCACATAATAACATAGAATCGAGTTTATAGTCCGAGAAACTTACCTCCACCGAAGACCCTCGAAATACTTCTCCAAATTGCTCTCAAAATGACTCAACCCGCATGCAAAAGTTATGAGAAAGGCCAAAATTCGCGGAGGCACATATTTATACTTCCTGCCCAGTTAAACCGCACCTGCGGAAGATTCTTTCCGCACCAGCGGTCCCAGGTGCGCACCTGCGAAAATGACTTAAGTTTGGACTTCTGCACCTGCAGCCCACTTCTCGCACCTCCGCTCCTTGGCCAGGTCCCCCTCTTCCGCACCTGCGCATGGACCATCGCACCTCCGGATCCCCATCCGCAAGTGCGGCCACACCAGTAAAATGGCACCAGCAGCAGCTTTGCTGCAAATTCCTAAGTCCAAACCTCCGTTAACCATCCGAAATAAATCCCGAGCCTCGGGACCCCAACCAAACATACTAACACATCCCATAACCTCATTCAAACTTAGTCGAGCCTTCGAAACACCAAAAACAACGCAAAAACACCAAAATCACATCAAATTCAAGCCTATGAACTTTGAAACTTCTAAATTTCACCAAGGATGTCGAAACCATCCAAAACACATCCGATTGACCTGAAAATTTGCACACATATCCAAAATGACATTACGAACCTTCTCCAACTTCGGGAATTCCATTTCGACCCCGATAGCCTATTTTCCCCTGCCGACCTGAAATCACCAAAAACTTACTTTCGCCAATTCAAGCCTGATTCTGCGCCGGACATCAAAACTTCATTTCGAACACACTCCTAAGTCCCAAATCACCTAACGAAGCTATCTGAGCCATAAAATGTACATTCCGAGGTCGTTTACCAATAAGTCAACTCCCAGTTGACTTTTCCAACTATTAAGCCAATTTAAGAGACTAAGTGTCTATGTTCTCACCACGACCACTCCGAACCCAAACCAACTGACCAAACACAACATAAATAGGCTAAGCAACATATGATAAAGCAGAAACAGGGGAAATGGGGCTAATCTCATAGAAGGACCGGCCGGGTCGTTACAATATATTAGTGGAATATAACCATAAATGAGTTAAGAATCATTACCCAATAGATTCTTCTAAAAATCCTTCAAATAATCGCCCAAATTCGAGCTCTCGACGTCCCAAAAATGAAAATGGAATAAATCCCTAGAACTTAGCCTTTTCTGCCCAGTGATCTCGCACTTGCGGGCTCTTAGTCGCACCTGCGATGCCGCACCTGCGATCCTCCTCTCACACGTGCGTGACCGCACCTGCGGCCAACCCCGCCACATGTGCGATGACACCAGAAGTTGAAAAACTTCAGCAGTGCTCCCAAGTCCAAAATGAATCCGTAAATGATTTGAAACACATCTGAGACCTTCGGGACCTCAACCAAATATACCCGCAAGTCTTAAAACACCATACAAACTTAGTCGAGCCCTCAAATCACATTAAACAATAACAAAAACACGAATCACTCTCTAGATCAAAGTCAATGAACTTTGAAACTTCAAACTTCTACAACTGATGCCGAAACCTATCAAATCACGTACGATTGACCCCAAATTTTTCACACAAGTCATAATTGACATTACAGACCTACTCCAACTTTCAGAATCAGAATCTGACCTCGATATCAAAAATTCCCCTACTTCCCAAAAGTTTAACTTTCGCCATTTCAAGCCTAATTCAGCTAAAGACCTCCAAAACACAATCCGGACGCGATCCTAAGTCTGAAATCACCCAACGGAGCTAACAAAACTGACGAAACTCCATTTCGGAGTTGTCTTCACATAGTTCCAACTACGATCAAAATCCTAGAACTTAACCTTCCATTTTAGGGACTAAGTGTTCAAAATCACTCTAAAACCACAAACAGAACCTCCTGGTAAGTCACATAAGCAGAAAAGATACGGGGGAAGCAATAAATAAGGGATCGGGGATAATACTCTCAAAACGTCAGACCGGGTCGTTATATCCTCCATCTTTTAAAACAATCATTCGTCCTCGAACGAGTATAGAGACATACCTGAAGTGGTGAAAATATGAGGATAACGGTTGCGCATATCATGCTTGGTCTCCCAATTCGCCTTCTCGACCAGCTAACCCCTCCACTGAACCTTCATAGAAGCAATGTTCCTCCTCAGCTTTCGAACCTACCTGTCCAAAATATCCACCGGCTCCTCAACATAAGATAAATCCCTGTCCAACTGGACTGAGCTGAAATCCAACACATGAGACGGATCGCCGTGATACTTTCGGAGCATAGAAACATGAAATACCGGATGGACTCCTGCTAGGCTGGGAGGCAAAGCAAGCTCATACGCAACCTCCCCAACACGTCGCAACACCTCAAATGGGCCAATAAACCTTGGGCTCAGCTTTCCCTTCTTCCTAAATCTCATAACACCTTTCATGGGTGACACTCGGAGTAGGACCCTCTCTCCAACCATGAATGAAACATCACGAACCTTCTGATTCGTATAACTCTTCTGTCCGGACTGAGCTGTGCGAAGTCGATCCTGAATCACCTTAACCTTCTCCAGAGCATCCTAAACCAAGTTTGTCCCCAGTAACCTAGCCTCGCCTGGCTCGAACCAACCTACTGGAGACCAACATCGCCTACCATATAGAACCTCATACAGTGCCATTTGAATGCTCGACTAGTAACTGTTGTTGTAGACAAACTCCACAAGTGGCAAGAACTGATCCCAAGAACCTCCAAACTCCATCACACACGCACGCAGCGTATCCTCTAGTATCTGAATAGTGCACTCGGATTGTCCATCCCTCTAAGGGTGAAATGTTATGCTCAACTAAACCCGAGTACCTAACTTATGCTGTACGACCTTCCAGAACCGTGATGTAAACTGCGCACCCCAGTCAGAGATGATAAATACCTGCACTCCATGAAGCCTGACGATCTCGCGGATATAAACTCGAGTAAGCTGCTCGGAAGAATAAATAGTCATCAAAGGAATAAAATGAACTGACTTGGTCAGCCTATCCACAATCACCCAAACTGCATCAAACTTTCGCTGAGTCCGTGGAAGCCCAACAACGAAATCCATAGTGATCCGCTCCAATTTCCACTCTGAAATCTCTAACTTCTGAAGCAATCCACCTAGCCGTTGATGCTCATACTTTACCTGTTGACAATTTAGACACTGAGCTACATATTCCACTATGTCCTTCTTCCTTCGCATCCACCAGTAGTGCTGCCTCAACTCCCGATACATCTTCGCAGCACCGGGATGAATGGAGTACCGCGAACTGTGATCCTCTTGGAGAATCAAATCACGCAAACCATCTACATTGGGCACACATAGCCTGCCCTGCATCCTCAATGCACTATCATCTCTAATAGTGACCTCCTTAGCATCACTGTGCTGAATCGTGTCCTTAAGGACAAGCAGATGGGGGTCATCATACTGACACTCCCTGATACGATCATAAAGAGAAAACAGAGAGACCACACAAGCCAACACTCGAATCAACTTAGAAATATCCAATCTAACCAACTGGTTGGCTAAGGCTTGAACATCCAACTCCAATGGCCTCTCTACTGCTGGTAGATATGCTAAGCTCCCCAAACTCTCTGTCCGGCGACTCAAGGCATCGGCTACCACATTGGCCTTCTCGGGATGGTACAAAATGATGATATCATAATCCTTAAGCAACTCCAACCACCTCTGTTGATGCAAGTTAAGATCCCTCTGTTTAAACAGATGCTGCAAACTCTTGTGATCGGTGTAGATCTCACAAGGGAAACCATACAAATAGTGCCGCCAAATCTTCAAGGCATGAACAATAACTGCTAACTCAAGGTCGTGGACATGATAGTTCTTTTCATGCACCTTCATCTGTCTGGACGCGTAGGCAATCACCCTACCGTCCTGCATCAACACTGCGCTGAGAACAATCCGCAACGCATCACAATATACAGTATAAGACTTTAAACCTGTAGGCAATACCAATATTGGGGTTGTATTCAAAGCTCTCTTGAGCTTTTGAAAGCTCTCCTCACACTCCCATGTCCACCTAAACGGAGCACCCTTCTGGGTCAACCTGGTCATAGGTACTGCAATAGATGAGAAACCCTCTACAAATCGATGGTAATACCCTTCCAACCCAAGAAAACTCCAGATCTCCGTAGCTGAGGATGGTCTGGGCCAACTCAATGCTAATTCAACCTTCTTCGGGTCCACTTTGATCCCATCACTTGACACCACATGACTCAAGCATGCCAGTGAGTCTAGCCAAAACTCACACTTTGAAAATTTTGCATATTACTTTTTTTCTCTCAAGGTCTGAAGCATAGTCTCATGATCCTCCCGAGTCCAGGAGTACAACAGAATGTCGTCAATAAACACAATGACGAATGAGTCAAGATAGGATCAGAACACACTATCCATCAAGTACATAAATGTTGTTGGGGCATTGGTCAGCCCAAATAACATCACAAGGAACTCGTACTGACCATACCGCGTCCTGAAAGTAGTCTTCGGAATATCTGGCTCCCAAATTTTCATCTGATGATGGCCTGAATGTAAGTCAATCTTGGAAAACACTCTAACACCCTGTAACTGATCAAATAGGTCATGAATATGAGGCAATGGATACCTTTTCTTCACTGTAACTTTGTTCAACTAGGGATAATCAATGCACATACGCATAGACCAATCTTTTTTCTTCAAAAATAGGACCGGAGCACCCCAAGGTGATACATTGGGCCGAATGAATCCCTTATCAATCAATTCATGTAACTGTTCCTTTAACTCCTTCAACTTAGGAGGATCCATACGATATGAAGGAATAGATATGGGTTGAGTGCTCGACAAAAAATCAATACCGAAGTTAATATCTCTGTCGGGCAGTATGCCCTGAAGATCATCTTGGAATACATCTGGAAACTCCCTCACTACTGTAACTGACTCAACTATAGGTGTATCAATACTGACATCTCTCACATAAGCTAGATATGTGTTACACCCCTTCTCATCCATTCGTTGAGCCTTAAGAAATGAAATAACTTTGCTTGGAGTATACTCTAAGGTACCTCTCCACTCTAATCGCAGTAATCCCAACATAGCCAGCGTCACGGTCTTGGCGTGAAAATCAAGAATAACATAATGGGCGACAACCAATCCATGCCCAAAATAATATCAATATCTATCATACTGAGCAATAATAAGTCGCCTTTGGTCTCAAACCCACTAAGAACAACCAAACACGACTGACACACACGATCAACAACAATAGAATCTCCCATAGGTGTAGACACAGAAACAGGAGAACTCAACGAATCATGAGATACGCCCAAATACGGGGAAAAATAAGATGACACATAGGAATAAGTGGAGCCTGGATCAAATAAAACCAACGTATCTCTATGATAGACGGGAAAAATACCTGTATGACATATTCGAAAGCAACTACCTCTATACGAGCGGGAAGAGCATAATATCTGGCCTCACCTCCCCCTCTAGGGCGACCTCTACCTCTCCGACCTCCAGCTCGAGCTGGCTGAGCAGGTGGAGTGATAGCTGGAGCTGTAATCATAGCTTGAGGACCTGGTGGAGCACGTGGTGCCTGAGAAATCTGTGGAGGTCCACCCCTCCTAAGTCTGGGGCAATCCCTCACCATATTGCGAGTGTCGCCACACTCAAAACAAGATCCCAGAGGGCATGGTTGTTGTGGATGGATCGGGCCAGGTCTGCTAGACTAACCAGTAAAAGCACCTCGTGCAGGAGGTGCACTAGATACTGGCGGTGCATAATAAGGCTCCTGGGCCTCGAAGGGGCCAGAATACCACTAGCGGCTAGAAGTGCTGAATAAACGGGGCGCCTGACATAGCCCCTACCATCACGAACTACAGCTGGGGCACGAGTACCACTATAAGTGCCAGAATCTCGAGACCTCTTGGCATCCCTCTCATCTCTCTCTCTCGAGCAAGAATACCCTCCAGTCTCCTAGCAATACTCAAAACCTGCTAATACAAATATCCATCTCCAAATCCCGAGCCATGCTAAGCCTGATATTAAGGTGGAGTCCCTCTATAAACCGGCGGACCCTATCTCGAACTATAGCAACCAAGGCTGGTGCATGTGTGGCCAAATCACTGAAGTGAACTACATACTCTGACACAGTCATAGAACCTCAGCGCAACTACTCAAACTCCACGTGCCATGTGTCCTTGAGACTCTGGGGAATATACTTCCTCAAGAACATGTCCGAGAACTGAGTCCATGTAAGCGAAGCTGCCTCAGCCGGACTACCCAACTCATAAGCACGCCACCACTGATAAGCTGCTCCTCTAAGCTAGAATGTAGTAAAAGAAACCCCACTCGACTCCGCTACACCCATAGTACAGATAATACGATGACACTCCTCAAGAAAACCCTGGGCATCCACTGACGCCAATCCACTAAAGGAAGGAGGGTGGTACTTTTTATACCTCTCAAGTCTTAGCTACTCCGCTTCAGAAACTACTTCCCTAACCTCGGGCTGAGCTGGAGCTACCGGCTGCATAAGTATAATCGTTGGATCCTGGTCGATCTGAACCCATTGCTCTGGGTACGGGCGGCGAGAGTCTGTGCTCCTCCATCGGCCTGAGCTGTGGCAGGGTCAAGTGGAATCAATCCAGCCTAAGCCAAGGTGCTGAACGTGCTCAGAAATAAGGCTAGAGTCTCCTAGAGGGCTAGTACAACAACAGTACCTCAGGTGCCTACCCTCCAGCTGGAGCTACTGGGGGCTCCTCTGTAGCAGCTCGTAAGGATTTATCGGAAACATCCTCTCTACTCCCTCACGGTAGGGGTAAGGTCTGAGTACACACTACCCTCCTCAGACCATACTTGTAAAATTTTACTGAGTTGTTGTTGTTGTTACTGTTTACCTTGAAAATGGTATTAAAAATTATATTTGATTTGCGGTTCTAAAAATATGTGACTTATTCCAATACTAGTTAATAATCAAGAAGTAATGAATGTAAGCAAGGAAAATGATATAAGCAAACCAAAGTGGTCACAAGACTAGGGCCTCGAGCTCACTGTAATCGGGGGCCTCGAGGTCAAATAATAGCAATAAACGGAAGACAATAAATGAAGAACAATAAATAAGGAGAAATAAAGTTGAGAGACAGTTTTGAGCACAAAAAAAGAAGAGAATGTTCTTATTGCGTTGAATGTTGTTTTTGCAAAATGATAGGGATCCCCTTTATATAGGAGGGGAGAATCCCAACATAGTACATGCCTAATTATGACAAAGAAATACTATTGGAATAGCTGTATAACGGCGTGGTACGGACTTGTACTATCTCTTGTAGATCTTATCAGCTCTAACCACGTGTCTTTGGGAGTTTTCGCCTTTCCATGACGACCATCGATTTTTATACCGCCTCGAGGTATGTTGTGATGAGCCTTCGATATACTCTCTTGAGGGGTGCACCTCGAGGTCGAACTCCATATTCTGCTTCGAGCCTCTCGAGACCGGGCTTGGAGCACCATAGAGGCCTTAAAATCGGACTTCCTCGATTTTGACCGTATACAGATAGTCCCCGCGTTTCTTAGAGTGAAATGATAAGAAACGATTTGAATTCTTTGACTCTTCAATGTCTCCATCACAACGTCAGTTACGTCATGCAGGCGATTGATTTGACAAAAGGGATGTTCAAAAGTCATGCTTGCACGGTTCTTGAAAAGCATTGGCAATTGGTCGTCCTTTTGTCTTCTCCAACACGCATAACTGACCCCTATAAATATCCCAATCCTTCACTCCTTAAACCTTTACTTTTCACTACATCTTTAGATCTTCAATAACTATTCTTACTTCTTTCTGTTGACCCAATTTTTCCACAATATTTTAAAATTGCATATACCTTCAAAAACATATTTTCATAACAATTGGTATTCTTTCGTAATTTTCCCATATTTTTATTAATTTATTCAGTATTTTATTTCTAATAATTATTATAAATTGCATTACAAATGATTTCGAAAACATTTCTTGACTTAATATATTATTTTTAATCCTATTAAGACCAAATTATTTTACAATTAACCAAATTGGCAGGCTTTGGCTATAATTATAATAACTTTGCAATTATAGCCTAATCATATGTTTTATACTATTTTTATCCAATAATTAGTCGTTTGCCTTCTTTAATACTTATTAATCAAATAATTTAATTTACTAAGCATCAATTTTGTTTTTTGCAATTATCAGCTATTTTATAAATTATTTTAATTAATTTTAATTGGGTATTTAATAGTTAGCCACTCTCTATTTAAATTCTAGCCTAAATCCAACTGGACCCCAACCCCAAGTAATTAATCCCAAATACCAGGACCAGTCTACTTAGAGCCACCCGACCCAATCCCATTTTTAATATGGACCGTTGATCATTTCTGATCAACGGACCAGATTAGTCCTAACCAAATTAAGACCCTAGATGACTACCCCTCTACATTCACTTCCCCCCCCCTCCCTCATTCGTAACTCAACCGTCTCTCTCTCTCTAAGACTCTCTCTAGAACCTTTCCCCTTCTTCGATCTCTACCCCTCCTTCTCCGGCCACCTCCCTTGCGGGAAACTATGAGGTTCTCACCTCTCCTCGAACCAATGGCTCCGCCTTATGTCTGTGTCACAGATGGAGGATTTCAAGCGATATTGAGGCAATACACTCCCATCTCCGGTCTCATGCCATGTTTTCGGCCTACTATGGCCGTTCGAGTGAGGTCCTTGCATTTTCCGGCCAAATGTCGGTAATATCTAAGTCTCTCTTCTCTTTTTGGGTTTTCTCTGGAAACCCTAGTTCTAAGATCTTCCGATCTTCTTAAATTTATGACAGATCTATGTTCATCCTGAGGTTTTCACCCATTTTTTCTCTTAAAGCCCCAATGTTTTTCAAACGATTCTGCATATTTGAGAACTAGAGTTTCGTGACCCCTTTTTAAATGTTTGATCTTCTGATTTTAGTATTAATATTGATTTCCAGTATGTTCTTTAAACGTTCTTCTTAAATCTCCTCTTTTACTCTTAAGTATTCTAATGAAACCCTAATTTTTAGGGTTTATGTCCGTATTATTTATCTATATGTTCTTCTGGATTCTCTTTGAGTTATATACTTCTTGCCATAATTTTGTTGTTAGGGTTTCAATTTTCTATTATTTCTCCAAATACTTGCTTAGGGTTTCTCTGATTTTGTTCAATACATGTTGTTTAACGATTAATAGGTCTGACTGTTTGCCTTATTGATTGTTCACACAATAATTTATACTGATTTTTGTGTAAACTCTTTAGAACTGTGATATCTTCCCTGAATATGTGACTTTTTGTATTTTCCTTGTAACTTTGTAATGATTTTCGAATTGTTTCCTTGTCTGTGTGATACTTTCCTTAGTTAGCATTGAGTCCCTGTGATTTTCAATCCCATCCGTGATTCTTGTGACTAATTTTCAGAACTAAATTGTATTATACCTTATTTATGTGCATGAATATGCTACTGATTGTCTGACATATACTCTCCCTAATTATGTGTTATGTACCTAGACTTAATTGCGTGCTATATACCTTACTACTCCTTTTATGGTAAAGGTCAGTTTTATAGTTGATTATTTTCCTTATTTAACTCTAATTGTGCCATTTGAATTATGACTCCCTAATGAAAGGGAGTCCAGGTCTTTGATTGATTCTAATTGAACATTATTTCTATAATTATGTTAAACTATTACTCCTTACCTTATTTCACTACTCGTTTGCAAGACTATAAATAATCTACTTTTTCACGAACACACACGGACACACGAACTGATCCGTTCAAAAATCTCTCTCTCATAACTAAAAAGACTCTATGCTCTCTCTCTTCTGTGATAACTACTACTATTCTAAGTTAGCCGGCTGCAATCCAAGGCTAACTATTGTGCCTCTCCTACTTTCCTGTTTGTGTTACTGCTTTCTTCACTTCACTGGTATGTTCTAATTTAGATTTCAGTCCTCAAACCAACATGTTTCTACTACTGTTGTAATTCAGTATGCTTACAATTTGCTTTACTTATTCTTCACCATGTATCTAGGATCCTGAACTCCCTCTGCATGTTAAGTTAGGCTTTATTTTTTATGACCAACATGTTTTTGTATACTTAGCACCTACTTCTTACATGCCCATGACTGGTACATTAGTTTAACCATGGCCTTAGTTGTTAATCTAACCTAGTACTTTACTGTACCCTTAATCCTCTAGACCCTTAGGAGTTTCTGATTGTATGTCTATGTGTGTATCTGCCTGCTACATGTCTGCCCTCACATGCTCTGTATTTGTCCCTCAAATCCCATTACCCCTGTTTGTGATTGTTAGACTATCCTTGGTCCTTTGTGTGCTGTTAAGCTTTTATTTCCTTCTTCAAAACTGTTTTCTTACTTACCCTTTCTCAAAATTGTTTTCTTACCTAAATCCTTTTTAAAAAATAAAAAGCACCCTCACATATACTCTTAGAAGTCTAAGTTCAGCCCCTTCGTGTGAGCGCTGCTTTGGGGACCCTTTGAGTGCCCTCTGAACTCTGACACACAAGGCAGGCACTTCTCACACTACACATGTTTAACTCTTTTTGGCTATGTCTGGGTGTGAGCACTGCCCGGGAGCCCTTGAGGTCCTTAGGGAACTCTGACACACCCGGACTATGAAAGGCTATGAACACCAAAGGCATTGAGGTTTGGAAGATCTGGGCCTAATTGAAGGCTCCCTATAGAAGTAACTTCTTATTTTTCCTTTGGTTGTGTAATTCATAATCCCTGGCCTGTAATAATTTGTAAGCAGATATTTGGGAATGGATAGTGGAAAAGAGAGGGTAGTTATATAGATTATCCATGTTAAAGGGTAGATACCATGCTTTCTAAGTTTACATTTATTACGTGTGCAATAGAAATTCATGCTTAGGGCTGACTATATGCAAGCATATTATGCATTAGATATCATGTTCCTTAGGTCCATGTTTACTGTTTCAGCATCCTATTATGGCATTATCATTTATCATATAGAAATCATGCTCTAGGATTAATGTTAATATAAACCTGTTATTCATGTAAATCAGTTCTAATATCGCTGTAATGTTGTGTTACACCTAGGAATCATGCTTAGGATAATAATGCGCTAATAAACAAGTCATCCTCATACTTGTTGCATAGCATGTTCAAATACTTTGACTTTATATATTTAAAAATCCTGCCTAGGAATTCTACATACCACCCATTATGCATCCCTATGTGTGCATATTATATATCATGTCTTAGGACCTTATTCAACACCTAGTTTAACTACTTATTGCATGAAAAGGGCCCTAAAAATAATTTCACCATGTTTTCAAACAACTGGTAATAGTTCTGTATTTTTTGCAACACTAAGTACAACATGTTTAGGAAAACTAACTTGTAACAATTTCCTTAATAATCGAGTAACTACTGAATATTGTCATACGCTTAAGCAAGCTTTAGGTGTTAAATCTATTAAAGCTGGAAGCATACTCCTTTATACCTGCTGCTTGACTATTAATGGTTTTAATCAGTAAGAAATTGATAAAATTCATCCTCTGAAATCAGTAATAAAGCTGCCTCACTATTGCATTCTCCTCTAGACACCATGCCTTAGGTTCTGAAGTTAATAAGGCCTTACTTGTGTTTGAGTCATGCTGATCGTATGCGTAATATGTGGAGGAATACTTGGGCCTCGTATCTGCTCCTATTTGTATTCCCCTTATCTGAAGTCCTAATTGTCATTGTTTGTCGCTTAGAATCTTGTCCTTTTAAACCTAGGGGTCAACCTAGTACTTCCTTTTAGGATAGTAGTCCTAGCCTCCTCCAGGACTGATAGGATGGGAC
>ML413666.1:64806-79025 GCA_005239525.1 Nicotiana knightiana
TAATTGAACCCCTTAGGTGCCCTAACGCACCGTTAAAATCGTTAGGTGGCGACTCTTCAAAATATGCAAACCCCTTTCCCAAAAGGAAAGAGTTGTCCTAACCAATGTCATAAACCTGATATTCCGCGAGGAAGAGGAAAAAAGTGTGCGCGACAGCATGGCGACTCTGCTGGGGATATCCAGGCTTGTACCATTTCAAATTGTTTCGTGGATTTATGCCTTTATTTAAAATACTTGCACCCTTTCCTATTCCCTTTACATGCAATTAATTATTTACTTCGGGTATTTACTTTTCTTCAAAAATGTAACTGACATGTCTCTTTTTTTCCTTTTGTAACTGCTTTAAATCATTACTACCGTTTTTACCGCTTTCTTTAACGTGCAATACGTGACAACTTGTTTTAATACTTATTGCATAAATCATGCTCAACATTCATACTCCACTAGTGCCAAACAAAATACTATAGCAACGCTTGATGAGTGGTTGCGCCCTTCCTATATTATCACCCACTAAATTCGGAAAGGNCTAGTCGATCAGCGGTGCAGTCGACGGTTCTGTGCCTTTCCCCCTTGAATTGTCCGCTCAAGGGTACCAGTCTAAAACCCCATAGACTGTTACACTATTGCATGCATCATGGTCAAACCTAGTCAAGCTTAAGTGTCGTCCGCACGATAGCTTTTAAGATATCCTTATCCAAAAGTCCATCGGGTTTCCCTAAACCCAAACAGATGCCCTCACGTTCTGTGTATTTATTTGGAGAACTAAATGCTTCCTGCTAATTATTGATGATAAATAGTCGAGTTCGGTAGGGGTAAGGTCCTAACCTATTTTCTTTGTAGGAAAAAAAATGAGGCACGAAGTCCCAGATTCGGCATGGTCTCCAACATCCACCCAAAGCTGTTGAGTTGGTGGGAGGATCTGCACTCTAGCGACAAAGCTATCGTCAGGAAACACTTGGGTAATCTACCATCTCTTCTGGAAATTCAGCCTAACAAAATGATAGTAGAGGCTGCTACCCTGTTCTGGGATCGTGAAAGGTCCGTGTTCTGCTTTGGGAACATCAAAATGGCGCCGTTGATAGAAGAGATAGGAGGGTTGGCTAACCTAGTATGGAAACTCCGGGGTTGCTGATGCCTGAGAACCGCACAGGAAAAAGCTTCCTCAAAATGATGGGTCTGAAAAAGGATGCAGAATTGGTATGTTTGGAGCATTCGTACATTCCTTTTGACTACTTGTACGAAAGGTATGGCTACAACAAATCATATTGTACCTACTATGACGAGTTTGCTATCACCTCTCTAGCACACGTCCATCGCCGAGTGTTCGTGTTTATGGTTTGCCTTTTGGGTTTGATCGAGTTCGGATGAAGAAGGAAAGGATTCATACCAGGCTAGCCATGGTAACTAAGACCATAATGGAAGGGGTAAATGGGCAATATTTCAGCATTGTGCCCATGATCGTTGCTGACATATATCGGGCCTTAGAAAGGTGTCAACAAGGAGCAAAGCATTTCAAAGGTTGCAATTTATTACTTCAACTCTAGATCATGGAACATCTCCAAAAAGGCGAATATCGATAGGACATTCACCTCCGAATGTGGGATGACCACATCGCTTCCCATCACCCAAAGCGAATGAATTATATCCCTGACATGTTCGCTCAGCCTGAAAATGCTGAAGGATGGGTTGAGCTTTTTGATAACTTGACTGAAGAACAGGTTCAATAGATGTTTGAATGGTTTCCAACGGATGAGTTTATCATTCGATCTCGAGACGCATCATAACTGATTGGTCTAAGGGGGACATACCCTTACGTCCCTCTTCGAGTTATGAGGCAAGCAGGAAGGAAGCAAGTCATCCCTAGGGTTGAGAAGATGATCCATCTTCGAGTTGACTTTCAAAATGATGACAGTCCTCACAAGTGCCAAGCTCAGAACTTGTGGCACTGCAAGGTTATACTTGAGAAAGATAGTATCATTTCGGTTATACACCTTTCTATCTTGGTTGGTTAGAAGAGGATCTAGGTGGTCAGAGCAGGCTAGGGTACGTCTGAGGTCACAGGGTTATAGATGAAAGGGCTGAAGCACAAGTCAAGTTCAACCAGCTGCGTAAAAGGATCTGGGAAAATGAGGATGATCACCACAAGATACATGAGTCCAACAAAAGACTGATCGAGGAATGGAAGGGCATGGCTATCAGTGCCAACAAGAGGTTGGGGTACTTGGAACGAGGTATAATCGATTTGGAAGAAAAGTTCATCAAAAGAATTGAAGACTGTCAAAAGGTTGAGGGAGCTGTAGGGGGATACATAGCCAGAACTTACCTATTGTTGGGACTTCGCGAGCTGAGAAAGTTGCTTGAAGGAAGGAAGAATGCTGAATCTGGGGAAGGTTCTTCTGGGACCAAGTAAGATAGGAATGTCTTTATTTTTCTATCAATGTAATAAGGCCAATGGCCATTAGTGACTTTTATTTTTCGTCTATCGTTTCGGGATTTGTCTATTTTTATTATCAATAAAATGAGGCATTTAGCATTTTAAGTTCTCCAAATCAATTTGTCGCTAGGCCTACCTCGGGCACAAAGAGGTCCCCAACTTAGGACACGCTTTCATTTTCGCATTATGTGTTTAAATACTGCAACACTCTTTTCATGATCCTCACTGACTTGGTTACCTTTTGTTTTTGTTTTTTTCTCTTTTCTTACTCCCCTCCCTAAAAGGTTAGTTCATGCATTCTTGCATCATCAGCCTATCGCACCAGATCTAAGGGCCCTCCACCTACTCCTCCCCCTAGTCCTCCTAAGGGCAAAGACAAAGGAAAAAGTAAGATGGAAGAGTCCAGTGGCATCAGAAAGGAGGATGTGATTGAGCGGGTAGAGGCCAGTGATGGCTGAGGTATTCAGGTCCTGCATGAGAACATGTCACCACTTGAACAGAAATTGCTGAAGTTTCAGGAAAAACTCGATCAAGTCCGGAATCTGGCCAATTTGTCATTTTCCCTCAACATCCCTGACGTCAACCTTCCAAATGCTCAAAACCCCGCACCTCCACAAAATATCCCAAGACAGCAAAATCATCCCGCACCTCACCATCACACCACTCCCCCAAAGAACCAAACTCTCCCGACGCAGTGCAATGCTTGCCATACCTCAAATAACACTCCACTACTCATCCCAGAACCTCAAAAACCCACAAAAGACCATTTTCACACCTATAAAAATCCCATCTATGTGGAAACCATGACCCATTCCACTCCGCCTATCCCACAGGCATCCGAGTATGACGAAAGGATTTACTTATTAGGAACCTGGCCGAGGAGCTCAGGAAACTGACTAGCCGAGTCCAGGGTGTTGAAGGAACCAAGGGGATTAAAGGGTTGAATTATGAAGACCTTTGTATCCAACCTGATGTCGAACTGCCCGAGGGGTACAAACCTCCAAAGTTCGAAATGTTTGACGGTACCGGTGATCCGAGAGTCCATCTGAGGACCTATTGCGACAAATTGGTTAGCGTGGGAAAGGATGAAAGAATCCGCATGACGATGTTCATGAGAAGTTTGAAAGGAGATTCACCTGTCTTGGTACATCAGCCAAGACCCCAAGAAATGGTCAAGCTGGGTAAGCATGGCGTCTGATTTCATGGACATGTTTAGATTGAACACAGAGAACGCACCGGATGTGTTCTACATTCAAAATTTGAAGAAGAAACCTACATAAACCTTTCGCGAGTATGCTACTCGCTGGGGGTCCGAAGCCGCTAAAGTCAGACCTATTTTAGAGGAAGAACAGATGAACAAGTTCTTTGTTCGGGCTCAGGACCCGCAGTATTATGAACGGTTAATGATGGTTGAGGGCCACAAGTTCTCTGACATCATCAAATTGAGTGAGCGGATTGAAGAAGGTATTAAAAATGGTATGGTTACAAATTTTGAAGCCTTGCAAGCCACTAACAAGGCTCTATAGTCCGGTGGTGTGTCTAAGAAGAGAGATGTGGGAGCCGTAATGGTTGCACAAAGAACCAAGTCCCCGCTCAAATACCAAACCTATCTGACGCCTCCACGCACATATCATCCAACCCTGAATTACCAAGCACCCTCACCAAATTACCAAACTCCACCATCTTCCTACCAAGCTCCACCACCCACATATCAACATGCTTCGCCCAAATATCCACAACCCGCTCCCGTCTACCACACTTATAATTCCCAGCCATCCCATTACCAATCACCCCCTGCACGCCAAAACTTCCCTAGACCTCGTCCCAATTTTGATCGTCGCCCTCTAAAGCAATACACCGCCATAGCCGAGACCATTGACCAGCTGTATGAGAGACTCAAAGCTGCTGGTTATGTCACACCTATCTCTGCTGCCACCCCTGAGAACCCTTCTCAATGGGTTAACCCAAACAAATCCTGTGCATACCATTTTGGCATGAAAGGACACACCATCGAAGAATGTCGTTCTCTGAAGGACAAAATATAGGCTCTCATTGACAACAAGATTATTGTGGCAAAAGACCCCGCTCCATATGTCCGCGACAATCCTCTGCCAGACCATATGGGTAGAGGTATCCATATGATTGAAATAGAAGATGATTGGGATACCGAGGGGTCAATCGGGTTGATCGCAGAAAGCGATGATCCGAAGAAACCTGCAGTCACTCTCAAACCGATCATAGTCCATATTCAGCCATCTGATGCCGCTAAGGTGAATATGACTATAGCATTTGAGTTTAAAGCAGGGCCACCTGCAAAGTTACTAGTGCCAATTGAAGTTGAGTTTGTATCTCCAGCAAATGCACCAGCTTCATTCGAGGTCGCAGTCTTGTCACCCCGAACACACATTCCGTTTGAAGTAAAGATGGTTGCACCAATTCCGGTGGCAATGTCAATCACGCCACCTTTCTATTCAAACTCTATCCCTTGGGACTACACAGCCGAAGGAAAGGCAAGGTCAGGTCTGAGGAAGCTGTCGCAGCACAAGGTATGACGAGAACTGGTAGGATCTACACCCCTGAGCATCTGGCCGAGTCAAGCAAGCAGGCTGACAACCGGCCTCCCTTTATCGAAACAGGTCCCGATGACCTTTGGAGAAAAGTACAGGCTAAGGAGTATTCAGTCATCGACCAACTGAACAAGACACCGGCACAGATATCCATCCTCTCTCTGCTGTAGAATTCCAAAACACACAGAAATGCTTTGTTGAAAGTGTTGAGTGAATCATATGTGCCAAACAATATCACTAGTGGGGAAATGGCCAATATGGAAGGCCAGGTACTGGAGAGTCATAAGATCAATTTTCATGAGGATGAGTACCACCAGAAGGATTGGGGCACAACAAACCACTGCACATCACCGTGCAATGCGAAGATCATTTCATCACAAGAATCTTGATCGATGGAGGTTCCAGTCTTAACATTTGTCGGTTGATAACACTCAAGAAATTGGGTAAAAGGCTACATGAGATAAGGGATGGGGCGATCAATGTGAAAGCCTTTGACGATTTTCAGAGGTCCACCATGGGGGAGATCAGTCTATGTCTACAAATGGGACCGACTTGGTTCGAAGTGGATTTCCAGGTGATAGATGTGTTGGCATCCTACAAACTGTTGTTGGGACGACCCTGGATTCATGCTGCTGGGGCCGTAGCATCAACACTACATCAGGCGGTAAAATTCGAGTGGAACGACCAAGATGTGATTATTCGTGGTGACGGTAGCAACCCCATTTATAGTCGTCAAACTATTCCGTTGATTGAAGGAAAAGGGCAGATAGGCGGAGGAACTTACCACCACATTGAATGGGTCAATACTATCGACAAGGACAAATGGTGGGACAACAAGATTGAGAGCATCCTGAACTGGAGAGGATATGAGTCAGGCAAAGGGCTCGGTAAGAACCTCCAAGGGATTACGAAGCCTATAAAGCTCAAGGAGCATGGCACCACTTTCGGTCTAGGGTATGAGTACACTTGGCAGGAATGCAACAACTGGTCGCCACCTTGGCCGGTCCCTATTACCCATTGGAGCAGCCGATACCTCATCTTGAGCAGACTTTCAAGCAGGCCGGCACTATTTACAGTTCAGACGAGGAAGAAGCACTTGCAGCAATGAGGAGTTTGTTCCTAGAGAATTATGATATGGATTGTTGTGTTGTTCTCAAGGGGGAGGGGGAGGGGGAGGAAGGCCCTTCCATACAGACTGTAACCAAGGGGGCATATCTCAAGAACTGGTCTATCAAGACAACCAAAGCCCGACGAGCCTCAGGGTAGCAAGGCTAAAACAAGCATTATTTACTGTTTTATTTACTAAATGATTTTCCTTTTCCTGCATTTTTCAATTTCTGCAATAAAGATCTTCAATGTTCAAAACAGTTATTCAATCTATCAAAGCATCTTCTAAATTTCTCTTACGAATCTGATATTTATTGCTATTGTTTTCTCTCATTACTTTATTTATACAGCATTAGTATTACTTGTCTTGATGAACCGATGACTGTGACATGTAATGAGACAACGCAAAAAACGGACATTGATTCAGAGGAAGACGACATACCTGATGAGATTGTCAAAGAAGTTGAGAACTTTGAGAACATACCTAAGTCCAACCTGGATGAGACCGAATTTATCAATCTGGGGGATTCAGAAAACATCAAGAAGATACTAAGAAAGATGATAGAAAGACACAAGCAATGGAATGAAAAGTTATCATTCACTTTACTGGGATACCGCACCACTGTTCGCATATCAACAGGGGCAACTCCATATATGCTAGTTTATGGTACATAGGCTGTAATTCCTGCAGAAGTGGAGATTCCATCTCTAAGAATTATACAGGAAGCTGAGCTCAGCGATGCAGAATGGGTAAGAAGTCATTATGAGAAACTAGCCCTCATAGACGGGAAGAGAATGAATGCAGTATATCATGGTCAACTATATCAGAACAGAATGGCCAGGGCCTTCAACAAGAAATTCAACCCGAGACGATTCACACCAGGGTAGATGGTGTTAAAGAAAATCTTTCTGCATCAAGATGAAGCCAAGGGGAAGTTTTCTCCCAACTGGCAAGGTCCGTACATGGTTTATAGAGTGCTGACAGGAGGAGCACTTATACTTGCAGAAATGGACGGAGAAGTTTGGCCGAAATCGATCAATTTAGATGTAGTCAAGCGCTACTATGTGTAATCTTTATGCTTTTTCAGTGATGTAATTTGAACTACGCCTGACCTAATTCCCGTTTAAGAGGGGATACATAGGCAGCCCTATTGGTTCGGTCATAATTCAATAAAAATCTACCCTGCAATTGGAAACTGGGGCAGAATTTTGAGGAGGACCCTCAAAATTCTGAAGCAAGTTCAGCTACTCGCCGCGCGAGCAGCAGTCAGAGGCATCCACCCAGCAAACTGGGGCAGAATTTTGAGGAGGACCCTCAAAATTCCGCAGTAGGAGAGGTTGCAATGTCTCAAGCTGTGTCATGTCGTCGATTCATCTAAAACTATTTTAGATTATATGCTTATATTATACAAAAATCATGCATATTTATTTTTTCTAAAGCAGCTTGTTTAGCGAACGCTACCCCAATGACACATACAGTATCATCATGATCAAGAAAACTAGCCAAGCAGGGCCAGTAGGAATGCAAACTAACATTTCCCCTGTACAAAACTCACGATCTTTCTTTGGATGCAGGCACAAAATTTCAAAAAGCCCCGAAATATATTATCCGCTCCAAGGAATGACATCGTTCCTCAAACTCATCACGCCAACACTTATTATCAGCACAAACAATTCTTTATTATCACAATGTTCTACCGCAATTTAACACCAGCTAAGAATTTCTGTCGTCCTTCCTTAAATATTGCATAAGGCTACCTTCCTACCTTCTGAGGTTAAACGCTACCTCCATCCGCATCTGCATTCGCATAAGGCTGCCTTTCTGCCTTCCGAGGTTAAACGCTACCTCCATCTACATTCGCATATTGCATAAGGCTACCTTTATGCCTTCCGAGGTTAAACGCTACCTCCATCTACATTCGCATATTGCATAAGGCTACCTTTATGCCTTCCGAGGTTAAACGCTACCTCCATCCGCATCTGCATCCACATATTGCATAAGGCTACCTTTCTGCCTTCCGAGGTTAAACGCTACCTCCATCCGCATCTGCATTCGCATAAGGCTACCTTTCTTCCTTCTGAGGTTAAATGCTACCTCCATCCGCATTTGCATCCGCATATTGCATAAGGCTACATTTCTGCCTTCCAGGTTAAACGCTACCTCCATCCGCATCTGCATTCGCATAAGGCTACCTTTCTGCCTTTCGAGGTTAAATGCTACCTCCATCTGCATTCGCATATTTCATAAGGCTACCTTTCTGTCTTCCGAGGTTAAATGCTACCTCCATCCGCATCTGCATTCGCATATTGCATAAGGCTACCTTTCTGCCTTCCGAGGTTAAACGCTACCTCCATCTACATTCGCATATTGCATAAGGCTACCTTTCTGCCTTCCGAGGTTAAATGCTACCTCCAACTGCATTCGCATATTGCATAAGGCTACCATTCTACCTTTCGAGGTTAAACGCTACCTCCATCTGCATTCGCATATTTCATAAGGCTACCATTCTTCCTTCCGAGACTAAACGATGTCTCCATATGCATTCGCATATTACATAAGGCTACTTTTTTGCCTTCCAAGGCTAAGCGCTGTCTCCCATTTACTTCTCAATGAAATCACTGTCTCTATCATTATTCACTTTGTTTCCTTTCGGGCTAAGCTCTGCCCTTTACTTCGCAAGACTAAGCTCTGTCTTGTTAGCATCATACTACTGCATTTTCATGGGCTGAAATATCGCCAACCTATCCAAAGGCGTCATCGTTCGGAGGCACCATATTCATGTCCCGAGAACACCATGTCATGGCCTAAGGATCTCTTTTATCAGTTCGCATATCATTATTCAAAGGCATCATGGTTCGGAGGCACCATCTTCATGGCCCGAGAATATCATTTCATAGCCCGCGAATCCCGCATCAAGCGATTCATGGCCTATGACATCATGGTCTGAGGACGTCATCCTTAACCGTTCGAAGATAGTATTCATGGTCCAATGGGAACTTGCATCATGTTTAAATTTACGCACAACATATGCTTGTATTTCTTATTTGCAGGTAATTCGGCAAGCAACGGCTATCTTAGCAGGAGCAGTACCGCTCTAGTTCTCCTAACCATTCCCGTAAATCTCTCATTCATCAAGTCTCATATGTTGCGTCCGTTCTTGTAAAACTCCATTGGTATACTTTGTCGATGACTCCTGAACTACATACGGCCTGATTCCAGTAAAACCAGGGATATGTAGGCAACTCAGAAGCCAGGGTGCAGCTGAAATCTCTTCAAACCGTTTCGCTCGGTCAAAATTGGCCATTATATCTTTACCCGAGAACTCTTTCATCCTTCCCGGGTAAAGAGGGGCAGCTGTTGATACCCAATTTTTCCACAATATTCTAAAATTACATATATACCTTCAAAAACATGTTTTCATAACAATTGGTATTCTTTCGTAATTTTCCCATATTTTTATTAATTTATTCCGTATTTATATTCTAATAATTAATTATAAATTGCATTACAAATGATTTCAAAAAAATTTCTTGACTTAATATATTACTTTAATCCTATTAAGACCAAATTATTTCATAATTAGTCAAATTGGCACTCTTTAGCTATAATTGTAATAACTTTGCAAGTATAGCCTAATCATATGTTTTATACTATTTTTATCCAATAATTAGTCGTTTGTATTCTTTAATACTTATTAATCACGTAATTTAATTTATTAAGTATCAATTTCATTTTTTGCAATTATCAGCTATTTTATAAATTATTTTAGTTAGTTTTAATTGGGTATTTAATAGTTAGCCACTCTCTATTTAAATTCTAGCCTAAATCAAACCGGACCCCAACCCCAATTAAATCAACCCAAATACCAGGCCCAGTCTACTTAGAGCCACCCGACCCAATCCTATTTTTAATCTGGACCGTTGATCATTTCTGATCAACGGACCAGATTAGTCCTTACCAAATTAAGACCCTAGACGACTACCCCCCTCCATTCACTCCCCCCCCCCAGNCATTTGTAACTCAACCATCTTTCTCTCTCTCTAAGACTCTCTCTAGAACCTTCTCCCTTCTTCGAGCTTTGCCTCTCCTTCTCCAGCCACCTCCCTTGCTGGAAACTATGAGGTTCTCACCTTTCCTCGACCCAATGGCTCCACCTTTCATGTCTGTGTCACCGATGGAGGATTTCAAGTGATCCTGAGGCAATACACTCCCATCTCCGGTTTCATGCATTTTTCTCCGACCTCCTATGACCGTTCGAGTGAGGTCCTTGCATTTTCTAGCAAAACGCCGGTAATATCTAAGTCTCTTTTCTTTTTTTGGATTTTCTTTGGAAACCCTAGTTCTAAGATCTTTCGATCTTCTTATATCTATGACATATCTATGTTCATCCTGAGGTTTTCACCCATTTTTTCTCTTAAAGCCCCAATGTTTTTCAAACGATTCTGCATTTTTGAGAACTAGGGTTTCTTGACCCCTTTTTAAACATTTGATCTTTTGATTTTAGTATTAATATTGATTTCCAGTATGTTCTTTAAACGCCTCTTTTACTCTTAAGTATTCTGATGAAACCCTAATATTTAGGGTTTATGTCTATATTATTTATCTATATGTTCTTCTGGATTCTCTCTGAGTTATATACTTCTTGTCGTAATTTTGTTGTTAGGGTTTCGATTTTCTATTGTTTCTCCAAATACATGCTTAGGGTTTCTCTGATTTTGTTCAATACATGTTGTTTAATGATTAATAGGTCTGACTGTTTGCCTTATTGATTGTTCACACAATAATTTATACTGATTTTTGTGTAAACTCCTTAGACCTGTGATATCTTCCATGAATATGTGACTTGTGTATTTTCCTTGTAACTCAGTAGTGATTTTCGAATTGTTTACTTGTTTGTATGATACTTTCCTTAGTTAGCATTGAGACCTTGTGATTTTCAATCCCATCCGTGATTCTTGTGACTAATTTTCAGAACTAAATTGTACTATACCCTATTTAAGTGCACGAATATGTTGTTGATTGTCTGACATATACTCTCCCTAATTATGTGTTATGTACATAGACTTAATTGTTTTCTATATATCTTACTACTCCTTTTATGGTAAAGGTCAGGTTTATAGTTGATTTTTTTCCTTATTTAACTCTAATTGTGCCGTTAGAATTATGACTCCCTAATGAAAGGGAGTCCAGGTCTTTGATTGATTCTGATTGAACATTATTTCTATAATTATGCTAAAACTATTACTCCTTACCTTATTTCACCACTCGTATTCAAAACTATGAATACTCTAGTCATTCACGAACACACACGGATACACGAATTGATTCGTTCAAAAATCTCTCTCTCGCAATTAAAAAGACTCTCAGCTCTTTCTCTTCTGTGCTAACTACTAGTATTCTAAGTTAGGCGGCTGCAAGCCAAGGCTAACTATTGTACATCTCCTACTTTCCTGTTTGTGTTACTGCTTTCTTCACTTCGCTGGTATGTTCTAATTTAGATTTCAGTCCTCAAACCAACATGTTTCTACTACTGTTATAATTGAGTATGCTTCCAATTTGCTTTACTTATTCTTCACCATGTATCTAGGATCCTGAACTCCCTCTACATGCTAAGTTAGGCTTTATTTGTTTATGAACAGCATATTTCTGTATACTTAGCATCTACTTCTTACATGCCCATGACTGGTACATTAGTTTAACCATGGCCTTAGTTGTTAATCTAACCTAGTACTTTACTATACCCTTAATCCTCTAGACCTTTAGGAGTTTCTGATTGTATGTCTATGTGTGTATCTGCCTGCTACATGTCTGCCCTCACATGCTCTGTATTTGTACCTCAAATCCCATTACCCCTGTTTGTGATTGTTAGACTATCCTTTGTCCTTTGTGTGATGCTAAGCTTCTATTTCCTTCTTCAAAACTGTTTTCTTACTTACCCTTTCTCAAAATTGTTTTCTTACTTAAACCTTTTTAAAAAATAAAAAGCACTCTCACATATACTCTTAGAATTCTAAGTTCAGCCCTCTTCGTGTGAGCACTTCTTTAGGGACCCTTTGAGTGCCCTCTGAACTCTGACACACAAGGCAGGCACTTCCCACACTACACATGTTTAACTCTCTTTGGCTATGTCTAGGTGTGAGCCATGCCCGGGAGCCCTTGAAGTCCTTAGGGAACTCTGACACACCCGGACTATGAAAGACTATGAACACCAAAGGCATTGAGGTTTGGAAGATCTGGGCCTAATTGAAGGCTCCCTATAGAAGTAACTTCTTATTTTTCCTTTGGTTGTGTAATTCATAATCCCTGGCCTGTAATAATTTGTAAACAGATATTTGGGAATGGATAGTGGAAAGGGTAGGGTAGTTATATAGATTATCCATGTTAAAGGGTAGATACCATGCTTTCTAAGTTTACATTTCTTACATGTGCAATAGAAATTCATGCTTAGGGCTGATTGTATGCAAGCATATCATGCATTAGATATCATGTTCCTTAGGTCCATGTTTACTGTTTCAGCATCCTATTATGGCATTATCATTTATCATATAGAAATCATGCTCTAGGATTAATTTTAATATAAACCTGTTATTCATGTAAATCAGTTCTAATATCGATGTAATGTTGTGTTACACCTAGGAATCATGCTTAGGATAATAATGCGCTAATAAACAAGTCATCCTCATACTTGCTGCATAGCATGTTCAAATACTGTGACTTTATGCATTTAGAAATCCTGCCTAGGAATTCTACATACCACCCATTCTGCATCCCTATGTGTGCATATTAGATATCATGTCTTAGGACTACATTCAACACCTAGTTTAACTACTGATTGCATGAAAAGGGCCCTAAAAATAATTTCACCATGTTTCCAAACAACTGGTAATAGTTTTGTATTTTTTGTTACAACATGTTTAGGCAAACTAACTTGTTACAGTTTCCTTAATAATCGAGTAATTACTGAATATTGCCATACGCTTAAGCAAGCTTTAGGTGTTAAATCTATTGAAGTTGGAAGCATATTCCTTTATACTTGCTGCTTGACTATTAATAGTTTTAATCAGTAAGAAACTGATAAAATTCATCCTCTAAAATCACTAATAAAGATGCCTCACTATTGCCTTCTCACCTAGACATCATGCCTTAGGCTCTGAAGTTAATAAGGCCTTACTTGTGTTTGAGTCGTGATGATCATGTGCGTAATCTGTGGAGGAATACTTGGGCCTCGTATCTGCTCCTATTTGTATTCCCCTTATCTGCAGTCCTAATTGTCATTGTTTGTCGCTTAGAATCTTGTCCTTTTAAATCTAGGGGTCAACCTAGTACTTTCTTTCAGGATAGTAGTCATAGCCTGTTGGTTGATTTCCCAATGCACACGCAAGTGTACGTGGTCGACAAGTAATATAGGATTTTAAGTCCAGATATCGTACCCACAGGGACTTGTGATTAACTATCAACTAAACTAAACTCAAACAAATATTTTACTAAAATTAATCTAAAATAGTAAATTAAGAGATTAAAGAGACAACTAACTTAAAGACGAATTCAATGTAATTTGATATTCTAGAGTTATGGGTTGGCAAACAATCACGTTGAGTTTTCGACCTAAATCTTCAAATCAGGTTTATTGATTGACGAGGTTAATATTGCTCGTAGCCTTCTCCCGAAGTACAACTCGCCTATTCAAGCTAACCTAACGCCTATATTCCTATGGAATCAGGATTAACAAGAACGCATTAATAATTCCCGTATAATAACCAAGCAAGGCGATTAGGTATATTCCTATCCTAACCGCAAATCCGCTCCCCTGAAGGGTTAAGATCTTGCTCTACCCAATCTTATATGCAATCTAGAATTCCCTCTCCCGAGTTCAACCCTAGATTCGTAGATAGTATTCAATTGGTGATCAAGCAATTAAATAGTTAAGCACAAGATTTAATAAACAAACCAATTAAGATAAAGCAATAAGAATAATTCAAGCTTCAACTACGACGTTCATGTAGTACCCCAAAACTCTAGAACTAATAAACTATGAAACTAAAAGAAGAGAAGGGAAGAAAAACTAAGTAGAATCCTCTTTCAAGCGTGGTGTGTTCCTCCACATCAATCC
>ML413671.1:0-42494 GCA_005239525.1 Nicotiana knightiana
CCAGATTTATATTTGCAACGCCCGTTTAGTCTTTATAGAAGACATAGTTGAGCGTGATCATAGTGGTTCTCCGTATATTATAAGATTGTTATGTGGTGCTTTTAGAAGGGAAAAAAAGGTATAGGATTAGTTTAATGTATTCACCACACTCTGCATTATATATCCATAGACCAAATTAGTTTAATGTATTCACAACACTATGCATAATTTATCCATAACCCAACGTGTTGGCACGATGTGTGGAAAAATAATGCATCCAATGAATTATGTAGATTATGCGTATATCTGTTAAACTGTCTATTCAAGTCTTGTGACTATTGTGGTGGATTTGCACCATATCAATAGGTATTCTTAACCTGTGAAAGATAGGATTAAATAAGACAATATCCATTAAGTAACAATCTCCACACTCAGTTTTTGATTTCAATCTCAACATTACTTGTTAAATTGTTTATCACTTTGTAACATTACTGGGATTTCCCTGGTGAAACTATATCATGATCCTGGCCCCTAGCTTATTCCCAATATTTGATGCCAATTCTTTAAACTGTTTACTTCCATAATAGCGCCACTAGCAGATGCAAATGAGAAAGTTCAAATGGAAGTAATATATAGTGGTAATAATTGCCAAATATGTAAATCGAAATGGAAAAATATGGAGGAAAATTTACCCACTTGTGAATTTGGGTTCATCAGTCGAAGAAGATGATGTTGTCCCGGGGATTGTTGTCCAGTTGTCGAGGTCTATGGTCGAGGAAGGTCATGCTGAGATAAACTCTACAAATTTGACTTGGGATTGGAGGAATAAATATGTTGAGTATTTGAAGCACGGAAATCTCTCTCCGAACCCTAAAGAGTCGAGAGTCCTACGAGCTAAAGCAGCCCGATTCACACTAGATGAAAACGGAAAGTAGTACAGGAGGACCTTCGATGGACCATTGGCGGTATGCTTAGGACCAGGGGACATCGATTATGTTTTATGAGAAATCCACGAAAGCACTTGTGGGAACCACTCTGGTGCTGACTCTTTGATTCACAAAATTATTAGAGCTGGGTACTACTGGGATAGCATGAAAAAAGACACAAGGAGTTTGTTCGAAAATGCGACAAATGCCAAAGGTTTGCACCGATGATCCATCAGCCCGGTGAACAACTCCCTTCAATCCTATCCCCGTGGCCATTCATGAAATGGGGGATGGACATCGTTGGCCCCCTGCCAACGGCACCGAGTAAAGCTAAATTTATTTTGTTTATGACTGACTACTTTTTCAAACGGGTAGAAGCGAAGGCCTTCGAGAAAGTAAGAGAAAAAGAAGTCATAGACTTCATATGGGATCACATCGTGTGTCGGTTCGGGATACCCGCTGAAATCATATGCGATAAAAGGAAGCAATTCATCGGCATCAAGGTAGCAGAGTTCCTCGAAGAACACAAAATAAATAGGATCTTATCGGCGCCATATCACCCAAGCGCAAACGGCCAGGCCGAGTCCACAAACATGACTATTATTCAAAACTTGAAGAAAAGGCTGAGTGACGCTAAGGGGAAATGGAGAGAGGTTTTACCCGAGGTCCTTTGGGCATATCAAACAACAAAAAAGTCCAGCACGAGAGCAACTCCGTTCTCATTTGTGTATGGTTCCGAAGCATTAATTCCAATCGGGGAACCTAGCGTCAGGTTTCAGCATGCAACCGAGGAATCAAATCACGAGGCTATGAACACTAGCCTCGAACTATTGGATGAAAAATGAGAAGTTGCGCTTGTTCGAATAGTCGCATAAAAGAAAAGGATCGAGGGGTATTATAACAGGAGGGACAACCTCCGTCACTTTGGAGTCGGGGACTTAGTTCTAAAGAAAGTCACCCTCAATACTCGAGACTCGAATAAAGGGAAACTAGGCCTAAATTTGGAAGGACCATATCGAGTCATCGGAGTCGTCAAAAAAGGATCTTACAAACTTAGCACGATGGAAGGCAAACAATTGCCAAACAATTGGCATGTATCACTTCTCAAACGATATTATTGCTAAGGTATGATCTTCTCTTTTTTCAATTTGTATTCGAGACTAACTCATTACAGGTGTTCGATCGAAGGCGTCGAGACACCCTTCTACACGAGGACCTTAAGTTTTAAAGCATACGTTGCACTCTTTTTTCCTTAGATCGGGTTTATACCAAATGGGTTTTTCCGGTGAGGTTTTTAACGAGACAACTATGTGCTACCTAAGGGCAATTCAACAGTATCCAAGGCTTCTTTTCAATCAACCTCGAATACTGGGGGGAATCATCCCCCGGGACTAACATTTCAAGGAAAATACTTCACGCCTAAGAGGGTCACGATAGGAAGACTTTGTAATGGGCCAAACGGTCAAAGAAACCGTGTCCATATAGAATAACCGAGCCCCGACGACAAAACACGTACGCATGTATGGGTTCTTTAAAGAAGCATCCTTTCTATATTAACACTTTGTGCCTTGAAGAAATTTGCTACTATATGAGCTCCATACTTATGATTGTATATGAGAAAAGGCTCAAGAGCCAAAACACAAGTACACCTCGGCTACTCTGGGACTGTCATCAGCAGTCAACACATATAACTCGAACTCGTAACACCTCAAAGAGGCATCCCTCGACATAAAGGCCAAGTCCATCACACTCGGGGACTAACATTTCTAACAAGTTCAAAATTCTATCGGGAAACAAGTCCAAGAGACGTGCCAAGTCTATGACCATATTAAAGACTACGGTCATATGAAAAGGCTACAACCGAAATAATGCGGTTCAGAGACCTCCGATTTCCGCTATGAACTAAAGGCCTTCAAATACTTCAAAAAATCGGTTTAGCAAAGGATACCCCTGTCAAAACCATCATAGGGCTTCGATAAAATCAGCCCTCGAAAAACCTTAATAGGTATCGAATTACTTACACACAAACTTGTGCTAAGGCACTAAAAACAAAAAGGTCCTGATTGACACTAAACCCTCGAAAAACCCAATGGGTAAAAAATACATGCCAAGGCATAAACATAGAAATTTTCACTAAGTCTCTTAAGCCGAAAAGGAGAAACAGTAGCCATCTCTTAGAGTCCATAACGGCCCGACTAAAAGAGCCTAAGGGCCAATACACTTAGGGTTCGAGACCTCGTTCGCACCCCATCCTAACCCAAGGGTTTTGATTACCCCGAGCCCAAACAAACATTTTTATGGCTTGAAGTCCTATCAATCGATAAAAAAGGTACATACCCCAAAGGTTCAAACATTATTCGAAACCAACAACGGCAACTTAAAAGAAACCACCCCAGACAAAATCTCGAATACGCGATTTGAAGAATGAAATTATTGCAAACAATTGTAAAGAAATATTCAGAAGGCATTCAAAAAAATTTCTTCTTTTATATATTCAAAAAAAAGTGATATGTACAAGGGTTCAACAAAAGAGAAAATACAAAATGAAAAGAAAAAATTCGTAGCTACACCTCTGGAGCAGCTTCTCCTTCGGGAACGACTTCTCCCTCGGGGGCATCTTCTTCATAGGGAGTGGATTCTTCTTCGGGCCCCTCTTTATTATCAGACTTTCCTTGGTTTCCTTCACCAATCATCATCATCGGAGGAGGATATAAGAAACCTGGCATCGACTTCATTCGCTTTTGCTTGGGCAATCTCTTCAGTGAGGTCGAAGCCTCTAGCGTGAATCTCCCTGAGGGTCTCTCTCCGAGATTGGCACCTGGCCAAGTCATTGCTTCGTTTCTCTCGATCAGCAGCATCCCTCAGCTCTATTTGAGCAGCTTTGGTGTCCCTAAAATACACGACAACAGTTTTATCAGCCATGATCTGTGTCTTCTTGACCTCGACCCTAGCTTCAGCAACCTCAGCCTCGGTCTTGGAAAGTTTGGCCTCGAACGCGATGATATTTTTGGCCTGGTCCATACCTCTCTCTTTGACGCCTTGAAGCTGGGCCTCGACAGATGCCAGTTTGGCTATTGCAGCTTCCTTCCCCCAACAAGGCGGTCCATGTTTTACTTCCACGGGTTGCACTCAGCATTAACCCGATTGACCTCACCTCGAAGATGCCCCATCATCTCCACCTTTTGCTGCAACTGAGACATCGAAGTGTTAGCTTCCACAGTTGGGACGAGAAGCCCATACTCTTTCAAAATGTTAGTTACCTGCTTGTCCATCTCGGCCTCATACTCTCGAGCCTTGGCTAACTCTGCCCGAAGGCCTTTGAGCTCCTCTTCCTTTTGGCTATAAAAGAGCCTCAGGGCCTTCCCTTCACCCAAGGACTTATTCAGGTCGGCCTTAAACTTGGTAAAGGCCTACATAGGAAAAAAGGTTATCAATTAAGGTAAGACGAAGAAAGGGAAATTACAACGTTAAGAATTAGTGCGTACCTTGGAGAAGAGACGTTGGGCCTCTTCGAAGGTGGAAGATGCATCGATGAGGTCGGCATCATCAACCCTAGTGAAGCAACCCTAGAAAGGATCGTTCTCACGAGGGACTCCGCTCAAATCAGGCGTTCTCAAGGCCCGATCTTCCCTTATGGAGTCCTCGGAGTAATCTGGTAATGACAGAGAGTGACCCATTGTCATGGCTCCGGGCAGGTTTCCCGAGGCACTCTATTCGATCGTGGGAACCTAGGAATCGGTCTTATTTTGTGTTCTAGTCGAAGGTCGAGGAACAATCGTAACCTCGTGTGATTCGGGGGCCTTGCCCTTATCTCTCTTCGAGGTTTCCTCACCTCGGGGCAGGACGTCTGACCCGGAGGGCTCGGCGACTTCAATTAGTTTTCTGTTTCGAGTTACCAGCACCAAATCCCTTCCCTCATCTTCTTCCTCATCCAAGAACTGGTGGACCGAGTCTATATCCACAGGGATGGTACTCTTCATACGTCTTCGAGCAGGGCCCGCTTTATCTTTGGGGTCTTCGGGCTTCGAAGCTCTTTTTCTCTTGTGGTCCTTCTTCGATTTTAGTAAAAGTACAGAAAATTACTAAGGAAACAAGCTCCACTTATGGTCGAAGTTCCACTTTTCAGGGAACAGTATTTGCTCCTCCGGGATGATATCAATGGTCCTCACTCGAATGAACCGGCTCATCTAACCTCGATCTTTATATTCATCATTGCTGGCAAAGAAATATTTGGTCGACCGGCGTTGGAGTTTGATCAAACCTCGGAAGCATTGAGGCCGGTACAAGCATTGAGGCTGGTACAAGCGGATAAGGTGGATAAGGGTGACCTCGAGCCCCTCGGCCTTGCTGGAAAAGTAGCGAAGCATGATCACTATTCTCCAGAAAGATGGATGGATTTTATCGAGGGTTACTTGGTATCTTTTGCAAAAATCGATCATGATTGGATCAAGAGGACCCAGCATGAAGGGGTAAGTGTACACACTTAAAACCCCCTCCACGTGGGTGGTAATGTTCTCCTTACGGGTAGGGATATATACCACGACCCCATCCCCCCAGACACAGTCCTTTTTCATGGCATCGAGGTGGTTATCCGTTATCGAACAGATGTACCTCGAAGCATGCTCACATCGACCAGGAACATCCGGTGGATTTTCTATGATGAAGTATTTCTTTAAGGCACAACTACTAAGAACAACCTCGTGAAGGGCCAGCGGCTTGCCGCTGACCGGACGGGAAGAAGAAGAGGAAGTTCCCTCCTTTGGAGGAACAACCTTTGAAGTTTTAGCCATTATTTCTGGTTGAAAGAAGCGGAAAGAGATGAGATTTGACAACTTTTGTCACTAAGAGGGCGGAGAAGCTAGTGGCTAAAGAGAAATAGATGAAGAGAAGAGGAGATCAGAGGAGTTGCGAAAGGGAAGTAAAAGTTCTTAATGAGAGGATGAACCCTATATTTATAGAAGAGCGATGACATTTCGGCGATACTAGTGGCCGACCATCATTGTCAAGCATTTAATGTTTTGGGGAAACGTACCTACAGGACGTATCAGTCACTTCGAACGCTTACGTCACAAGGATGATGTCATTATCAGGTACTCCAAAAATTCGAGACTCAAAACATTTCTTATCATTCTAATCTAAGAAATGTAGGGACTATTTGTATACGGTCAAAATCAGGTACGACCGATTTCATAGGATCGAGGGGTCACTCCAAGCCCGAGTGCAGAACGGACCATGCAAGCCTAGTAGCTCGAGCTCAAACTCGATAACGGAGTGCAAGGCTTGAGGATTAAAGCTCACAATACTAGGGCTGAGTATAGCCTACCTCGAGATAATGTCGTTATGGATTTGTAGCAGAATGGGCAAAATTCCTGCAATGGCACAAAGATCAAGGCGTAAATTCCGTAACGGATTTGTACGAATTCGTACTAGGCGGTTAGACAGCTGTACAAATTAGATTCCTTTCTAGAAATGGAAATGAACATTATTTGGGACTCCCCTACGATACAAAGGGGAGCCCATTCATTTGAAAAGATCATCAATCTTTGGCAAAGAATATACTATCTTACTTTTCGTTCATCTCTCATTTCTCATCAGAATTTTTCCTTAGCTTTATTATCCTTTCTATACTTTACTGATCCTACTATTGTTCCTCAAGGTCATCATAGCTCGAGGTCGAGGCGCTCATACACTGGTTTGATTTAACTTGTTCACTTAACTTATCCATTTATCTTCTTGTTTATCAATTAGTATCGGACTAAATCATGTATCTTTAAGACCACGCTATAAATTTAATTGTTACTCAAATGTTTGGGTAAACAACTTGGCATCCACCGTGGGGCTAAAGATAATAGTGATTATTCCAATGCTCATTTTGATAACACATGTTATTTTCATACTTGTTCTTGTCAAAGATTCTTTGTTTACAGGTTGAAACATGTCGAACTCGCAAAACATGCCCGTACACGGCAATGATGGTCTCGGATTTCATGGGAAAAATGATAATGTAGCTGCTTTAGGGGTCGGTGTACCACCGCTTAACCCCTGGGTAGTGCCAATTGCAACGCCAGTCGATGTTGGTTTGTGCGTTGCTCTAAATGCGGACTTAGGTGCAGACATCGAAGGAAGTGTACGTGGGGAGGTCTGTCCTGGTGGTCAATGAACACAGGGTCTAGGAGATAGGGGAGTTAGCCTCCAAGTAATCTTTGAAATGCTACAAGCTCAGCAGATTGCTATCGCTCAGCTACAAAGTCAACAAAAAACTCCGAGCGTGGTTGAGCCAGAAACCACTCACCGTACTGAGCCGGTGCCGGAAAGGTCAAATAATAATGGATCAGGGGCTGACCCCACAATTATGAAAATGCTTGAAGATCTCACCAAAAGGATCGAGTCAGGAGAAAAGAGGATCGAACATAATGACAAAAAGGTGGATACATACAACTCCCGAGTCGATCAAATACCAGGGGCACCTCCGATTTTAAAGGGTTTGGATTCCAAAAAGTTCATGCAAAAGCCTGAGCACGGCCCCGAAGCCTATTCCAATGAAGTTCTGCATGCAGGACATACCTAAATACAACGGGACCACTGATCCTAATGAACACATCACTACATACAGAAGCGGTATAAAGAGAAACGACTTAGAGGACGATGACATCGAGTCCGTTTTGCTGAAAAAATTTGGGGAAACTTTATCTAAGCGAGCAATGATTTGGTATCACAACTTGCCCCCAAACTCTATTGATTCATTCGCCATGTTGGCAGATTCATTTTTAAGGGCACACACTGGTGCTATAAAGGTTGCAACGAGGAAATTAGACGTCTTCAAGATTAAACAAAGGGACAACAAGATGCTGAGGGAGTTCGTGTCCCGATTCCAAATGGAGAGAATGGAATTACCACCAGCTAGGGATGATTTGGCCGTTCAAGCTTTCACACAAGGGTTGAACGAGCAAAGTTCGATAGCATCACGATAGTTGAAGCAAAATCTGGTTGAATACCCTGTTGTTACAAGGGCAGACGTACATAATCGCTACCAATCAAAAATCAGGGTCGAGGAAGACCAGTTGGGAGCCCCTTCGGGATCAGTTCACCCGAAAAGATTGGCGGTAAAGGCCTCGAGGGATATTGACAGAGAACCGAGGTCAGGCAAAGAAAGGTACCAACCATATGTCGCAGATTGAAGAAACAGCAGTTTGGGGCGCAATCTCCCCCGGAATGATCAAAGATATGATCGAGTGCAAAACTCTCGAGGACTCATGAGTAAGAATGTATTTGACAAGTACACAGATCCCGCAGAAGCACCTCAATTATCGGAGTATAATTTGAGCATCTATGCCTCGGGTATAGTTTTGGCCATTGGAAGGATTAAAGACACCAGGTGGCCCACACCTATACAAACTGATCCTTCTCAGAGGAATCCTAACTTTATGTGAAAATACCATGGCACGCATGGCCACATGACCGAAGACTGCAGGCAGTTAAGAGAGGAAGTAGCTCGATTATTTAATGAAGGCCAACTTCGAGAATTCCTCAGTGACAGAGCCAAAAATCACTTTAAGGAAAGAGACGCCAATAGAAAGAATGAACAAGAAGACCTTCAACATGTTATCGACATCATTGTAAGTGGGGTCGACATCCCATAAGGACCTGTCTTCAAACGCACCAAAGTGTCGATCACGAGGGAGAAATGAACCCGAGACTACATGCCTGAAGGCACCCTTACATTCAATGACGAGGATATAGAAGGCCTCTCTCATCCACAAAATGACACCCTGGTAATTTCTATTTTACTAAATAAAATTCAAGTAAAATGTCTTCTTGTGGATCCAGGTAGCTCATCAAACATAATCAGGTCGAGGGTCGTAGATGACAGCTAGATCAAATTGTACCTGCATCTCGAGTCCTAAGCGGCTTCAACATGGCTAGTGAAACAACAAAAGGAAGAGATAATCCTACCAGTGAACATATCCAGGACCATACAAGACACAAAATTTCATGTCATCGAAGGCGACATGAGGTACAATGCATTGCTCGGAAGGCCGTGGATCCATAACATGAGGGAGGTACCATCTACCCTTTACCAAATGATGAAGTTTCCAACAAAAGATGGTGTGAAAACAGTTTACGGGGAGCAACACGCAGCAAAGGAAATGTTTTTAGTTCATGATTTGACACCAGCACCTCCGACTTCAGAAAAATCGAACATCAAAGACAAGTAGTTGGCTAAATAGCAATCACCATCCCCAACCTCAATCAAGCCCGAGGAATAGGTAATCGAGGACGAGGAAGAATATTTCCTTACCCCTAGAGCTTTCATCGTTCTCGAGGAATCAGATTCCACAAAGTCAACGGTCGAGGAGCTAGAGCAGGTGATATTAATCGAGCATATGCCCGAACGGAAGGTATAACTAGGAACGAGATTAACCCCCGAAAGCAGGAAAAAACTCATTCAATTCCTTATCAATAACATAGATTGTTTCTCTTGGTCCCATTTAGACATAACACGGATCCCACCAGAGATAACAACACATCGGCTAAGTCTCGACCCCATGTTTAAACTGGTGAAGCAAAAGAGAAGGCCCCAGTCCGAGGTAAAGCATGCATTCATAAAGGACGAGGTAACTAAACTTCTCAAAATAGGGTCCACTAGGGAAATGAAATACCCTGAATGGTTAGCCAATGTGGTCGTAGTTCTTAAAAAGGAAACAAACTTAGGATGACAAGGATTTGAACAAGGCAAGCCCTGAAAGACTCTTTTTCACTGCCTAACATCGATCGTATGATCGACGCCACGGCCGTCCATGAGATATTACCTTTCTCGATGCCTAATTCGGGTACAATAAAATTCAAATGAACCCGTAGGACCAGGAAAAGACCTCATTTATCACCAAGTATGGAACATATTGTTACAATGTAATGCCCTTTGGGCTAAAAAATGCGGGAGCTAAATACCAACGCCTAGTTAATAAAATGTTCGAGCAACAGATAGGTAAATCAATGGAAGTTTACATTGATGACATGCTATTTATGTCCCTGCACGCAGAGGACCATTTGACTCATTTGCAAGGAACGTTCGAGGTTTTGAGAAAATACAACATGAAACTCAACCCCGAGAAATGCTTCTTTCGGGTTCTGCTCGGGCAAGTTCCTGGGTTTCATGGTGTCAAATAGGGGGATCGAGATCAACCCGGACAAAATTAAATCCATCGAATATATCACCATCGTGGACAGTGTGAAAGCCGTACAACGGCTAACCGGACGGATAGATGCTTTGGGCCGATTTATCTCGAGGTCATCAGATCGGAGTCACAGGTTCTTCTCCTTACTCAAAAAGAAGAATGATTTCGCATGGATTCCGGAATATCAGCAAGCGTTGGAGGAATAAAGCGGTACCTATCGAGTCCAGCTCTTCTTCACACTCCGAAGGCGGATGAGAAACTATACTTATACTTAGTTGTGTCCGAGGTAGCGGTACGTGGTGTGCTAGTTCGAGAAGATCAAGGTACACAATTTCCTATTTATTATGTAAGTCGAACATTAGAAGATGTTGAAACTAGGTATCCGCATTTAGAGAAGTTAGCACTTGCATTAATAAGTACATCTAGAAAATTGAAGCCATATTTCAATTTTCACCCCATATGTGTGCTAACTACTTATCCACTTCGAAATGTTTTGCACAAACCCAACTTGTCGGGCCGATTGGCCAAATGGGCCATCGAACTCGGTGGGTACGATATTGAATATCAACCCCAAACGGCTATCAAGTCTCAAATTCTAGTAGACTTCGTGGCTGAATTTACACCTACCCTCGTACCCGAAGTAGAAAAGAAACTTCTATTAAGTCGGGTACATCATCAGGGGTATGGACCCTCTTCACAGACGGTGCCTCGAATGTGAAAGGGTCCGGGCTCGGCATTGTTTTGAGACTACCTACATGTAGCTCTATTAGACAATCTATAAAAACTTCTAGTTTAACTAACAATGAGGTCGAGTACGAGGCCATGATTGTAGGTCTCGAAATAGCCAAAAGCCAGGGAGCAGAGGTCATCTAGGCCAAGTGTGACTCTCTGTTGGTGGTGAACCAAGTGAACAAAAGCTTCGAGGTTCGAGAAGATAGAATGCAAAGGTATTTATACAAGTTACAAGTGACATTGCATCGCTTCATAGAGTGGACGTTGGACCATACCTCGGGAACAAAATAGTGAGGCCGACGCACTTGCGAATTTGGGTTCATCAATCGAAGAAGATGATGTTGTCCCGAGGACTATTGTCCAGTTGTCGAGGTCTATGGTCGAGGAAGTTCATGCTGAGATAAACTCTACAAGTTTGACTTGGTATTGGAGGAATAAATATGTTGAGTATTTGAAGCACGTAAAGCTCCCTCCTAACCCTAAATAGTCGAGAGTCCTACGAGCTAAAGAAGCCCGATTCACACTAGAAAATTTCCTAAGTTTTCTAAAAAAAAGTGAAAATCCGACCCCGGGCCCACTTGGTCCAAATTTCGTTTGCCCATTCACCCCATGAACTCAAATATATTATTAATTTTGAAATCCGACCTTAATTCGATGTAAAATTCAATTTTTACAAAATTCCCTAATTCTACCCAAACCATCAATTTTTACCATGACAGTTCTTAATTTTTGCTTTAGAAGTGATGAAAAACAGTAAGGAATTGAAAGAACAAAGTTATAGAATTGATTACCTATGACTTGGGGATGATAATTGTTGAAGAAAATAGTCTCTAGGGCTTGGTAGTTCGAATCATGATTGAAAAATAGGTTCTGTACGTGTTTAACAGTGTATTTATATGACTAGGCCGGCCTTCAATGTGATCGCGGAAGAAGGGATGCGATCGCATAGAATAAAAAATACCCCATGAAATTTTCACTATGCGATCGCGAAAGAATTTATGCGATCGCATAGAACAAGGGTTGTCCCCAGCAAATTAAAACTATGCGATCGTGGATATAGCTATGCGATCGCATAGAACAAAAAAAAGGGGCCCTCAGACTTTACACTATACGATCGCGGACCTCCCTATGCGATCTCATAGAACAAAAAAAAGGGCTCTCAAACATTACAATATGCGATCACGGACCTTCCTATGCGATCGCATAGAACAACAGACCTGGACACCAGAAAATGAAAACCAACAATTCTCTTTAAGTGTAAAACACCACGTGGCCTACTTGAAACTCACCCGAGCCCTCGGGGCTATAAACAAAACATGCACGCAAGTCTAAAAACATCATACGGACTTGCTCGTGCGACCCAATCATGAAAATAACATGTAAAACTATGAATTAAACCTCAAAACTCATCATTTTCAACAAGAACTCTTAAAGTTCATAACTCTTCAACCGGATGTCCGATTCACGTCAAACGAACTCCGTTTTTCGCCAAGTTTCACTGTTAACCTTTAAACATCATAACAAACCTGTACCGGGATCCAGAACCAAAATACGGGCATGATACCAATGATTTCAAACATTATTTCTTTTCTATAATTCATAAACATTTCAGCAAAACAATTTCTTTCAAAAATTGATTTCTAAGGCTTGGGACCTCGGAATTCACTTCTGGGCATACGCCCGAGTCCCATATTTTACTGCGGACCTTTCGGGACTGTCGAAACACCGATCCAGGTCCGTTTACTCATAATGTTGACCAAATTCAACTATAATCAAATTTAAATTCTAGAAATCACTATTTCTCATATTTCCACATAAAAGCTTTCCGATTTCACGCCCGGACTGTGCATGCAAATCGAGGTATTTAAATTTTTGTCTTTTATGGCTATTAAGCATGTAAAGGAGTCTAAATTTATAAAATGACCCCTTGGGTCATCACAATCTCCACCTCTAAAACAAACGTTCGTCATCGAACGGACATAGAAAATTACCTGGATTGGCAAACAATGTGGATATCTACTCTACATGTCCGACTCAAACTCCCAAGTAGCTTCCTCAATGGGCTAACCTTTCCATTACACTCGAACTGAAGGATAACTCTTAGATCTCAATTGACGAACCTGCCGGTGTAAAATGGCTACGGGATAATCCTCATAAGTCAAGTCTTTGTCCAATTGGACAGAGCTGAAATCTAACACGTGGGACGGGTCACCATGATATTTCCGGAGCATAGATACATGGAATACCGGATGAACTGAGGATAACCCTGGAGGTAACGCAAGTCTATAAGCTACCTCCCCCACTCTATCAAGAATCTGAAACGGCCTGATATACCTAGGGCTCAACTTACCGTTCTTCCCAAATCCCATAACACCCTTCATGGGCGACACACAAATAAATACTCTCTCTCAAACAATGAATGCCACATCACAAACCGTACGATCGGCATAACTCTTTTTCCTAGACTGAGCTGCACGGAGTCTCTCCGGAATAATCTTGACCTTATCTAAGGCCTCTTGAACTAAGTTTGTACTCAACAACCGAGCCTCTCCCCGCTCAAACCATCCAACTGGCAATCTTCACCGTCTACCATATAACTCCTCACAAGGAGCCATCTGAATGCTCGAATGATAACTATTACTATAAGCAAACTCCGCTAACGGCAAGAACTGATCCAAGAACCTCCAAAGTCAATAACACAAGCGCGAAGCATATCCTCCAATATCTGAATGGTACACTCGGACTGCCCGTCAGTCTGAGGGTGAAATAATGTACTCAACTCTACTCGGGTACCCAACTCACGCTGAACTGCCCTCCAAAAATACGAAGTAAACTGCGTAGCCCGATCAAAAATGATAGACACGGGCACACCATGGAGGCGAATAATTTCCCGAATATATATAACTCAGCCAACCGCTCTGAAGTATAAGTACTTGACACAGGAATGAAATATGCTGATTTAGTCGGCCTATCCACAATAACCTAAACTGCATCAAATTTCCTATGAGTCTGTGGGAGCCCAACACGAAGTCCATAGTGATACGCTCCACTTCCACTCAGCAATCTCTATCTGCTGAAGCAAACCACCGGGTCTACGATGCTCATACTTTATCTGCTGACAATTTAAGCAACGAGCCACATACGCAACAATGTATTTTTTCATCCTTCTTCACTAATAATGCTGCCTCAAATCTTGGTACATTTTAGTTGCACCTGGGTGAATCGAATACTTAGAATTGTGAGCCTCCTCAAGGATCAACTCACAAAAGCCATCAATATTAGGCACACATAACCGACCATGCATCCTCAAAACACCATCATCTCCAACTGTAACCTGCTTGGCGCTACCGCGCCGAACTGTGTCCCTAAGGACCATCAAATGTGGGTCATCATCCTGTCGCTCCCGGTTACGCTCAATTAGAGAAGACTGAGCGACTGTACGAGCTAGAACACTGCTGGGAGAAATATCCAACCTCACGAACTGATTAGCCAACGTCTGAATGTCTGAAGCCAACGGTCTCTCACCAAATGGATTATACGCAAGGCTTCCCATACTCACCGACTTTCTACTCAATGCATCGGCCACCACATTGGCCTTCCCTAGGTAATACAATATGCTGTCTTCATTATCTTTTAGTAACTCTAACAATCTCTGCGGCCTAAAATTTAGATCTTTTTTCTGGAATAAGTAGTGGAAACTACAATGGTCAGTAAAAACCTCACACAGCACGCCATAACGATAGTGCCTCCAAATTTTCCATGCATGAACAATGGCTGCCAACTCTAGGTCATGAACATGGTAATTCTTCTCATGGACCTTCAGCCTCCGAGACACATATGCAATTACCTTGCCATCATGCATTAATACTATACCTAATCCAATACGAGATGCACCACAATATACCGTGTACAATCATGAACATGTGGGCGTCACTAACACTGGCGCCGTAGTCAAATCTATCTTGAGCTTCTGAAAGTTCTACCCACACTCGTCTGACCACTTGAATGGGACACCCTTTCGGCTCAATATGATCTTAATAGTTGTTCATGATCAATTTCAGAATCACCCAATAGCTTCATGTACCAATAATCCCCTTTCTACCCTTCATAATACTTATAACGAGATGTGATTCATGAAGACCTCATAATCATATATCCGAATTAACGTGTCTCACTTACCGCCACATGGGCGGGCACCTACCTTGTAGGTTAAGGCTCAATAATTATAGCACGAATTTTGATAATTTATGCACAGATAGTTAATTAATTAATTCATTCATTTATTTATTTACTTTTTTATTTATTATTATTATTACTATTATATTATACGTAAGTTTTTGAATAAGCCTAACAGACATGACTCCCTACCAATACTATAGTAAGATTTTAACTCACAAGGGAGAATTTAAACACAAGAATTTCCATCACAAGGATTTGATCCTTACATAACTTCCACCGCGGATCGTAGCCCGATTTAAATATATCTCAAATCATATTAAAATGTGAGGATCTCGTCCTCAATTCTGAATCACAAGCAACATGAGTATCGTGCCAATCGAAACATTCCATTTCCTTCCTTTAAATACTTTTCGTTAAACAAAATTATGACACGTAATAAAAGACACAGTTATCTCCATAGAATTTCTCAATACAAGTATTCACATAAGTAGATTTTAGAGTTACGAAGCTCACCCGAGAGTTGAGCATATTAGAAGAATTTTATTAGATATGCATAACCAAATTAAGTTCAGGAAATCATCACTTTATAATAATTAGAGATTGTTCTTGTAATGACACCATTTAAAGTAACGACCTCAGCCATACCATAGAAAATATACCAACAGGCTAAGTCTCCACCTCTAGGAGTCTGACCTCCACCTTCGACTTGTAAGTTGAGTTGTAACTGCAATGAGACACGTATCCTGAGTGCTCTATGAAATATGACTCTCCCAAGTCTAGGACGGTTTCTATCACTAGTCGAAATAAAGTATCAACTTGCCCTGGTTCGCACACAATTTCACAATCGTAATTGAGTCATGTGGACTTGCTCTCTAGCTAGATAAACCGAAGTAGGAGTGTGACGGGCTGACTTATCGAACCTGATGGCATATTTCGACATCGTCATATGACCTGACACAACCGTTCAAACCTATGCACCATGTATTATGGAGAGTCCGAGAAACGAATCTTTCAAAAGCATTTATGATAACTGAGTCAAGTAATTGATGTTGCATTGGCTGGTCGTCCTCTTCGTAGGCTTGTCACAAACACCGACGGCCAATTTCTTCTTTTACTATGTTAACTCAACACTGCTAAGCTACCCCTTTATTCATATACTTTTTCATCATTTTTTTGGGGTAACTCTCATCTCTATTGATGCACAATGATCCAAAAAGTAGATCTCTATAAGGATAAACCTTGGCACGAACCATATAGTCTAGAAGCTTGTCAACCATTGTACTCCCTCTGGAGCACCCCAAAATCTGCAACCGTGACTTCTACGCTGAGTAGACCTTCTGTAGATTTAAAATTGTCTATATAACTCCTTTGATACTGAGGTATATGGTTATTAATGAGGCAAACATATCACAAGTCCCAGCTTTATCTCTTGCAAAATCTCAAGTCTTATACATTCCAAGACAAAACCGATATAACATATGACCCCTCAATTTATTCCTTGGCGGTGGACTTCCCCACTTGGCACGAAGTCCTAGGTCACAACGTTTGATAATACACAATGTTAAACTTCACAGCTCATATAAATAAACCTCGTTGCCTTCAGATTATTCCCATGTTATGCAATACTGGAGTAACTATAAATCCTTCTGGAATCTGAATTAGTCCAACAACCGACTAAGCTTGAACCTCCGCTTCTAGATCCACTTGAGATTCTACAATAGGTGTCAAGGTTTGAGCTCTAGACTGAGCTCTGCTTCTGTCTCTTCCCCTAATCGTAGCTGTCATTGGGGCTTCATCTCTTGTCCGGTTGTAGACGATTTGCGGGTTGTCTAGATTTTGTGAGAGGACAAGAATAGACAAGTTCAATCGTCAATGGTAGAATAAATTCACATGATAGAGTAGAATAAAATGGAGTTGTTTCCTAACTCAATAGCCTCCGAAAGATAAGTACAGACGTCTCCGTACCGATCCTTCAGACTCTACTAAGCTTGTTCGTGAATTGTCAGACCTAAGCAACCTAGTGCTGTGATACCAACTTGTCACGACTCAAATTCCCAACCTTAGGGATCGTGATGGCGCCTAACACCACACTTGCTAGGCAAGCCAATGTTAGAATTCAATTAAACTACTTTGCATTATTTATCCATTTAGACATAATAAAATAATCTAAAGTAAACTGAGTCTACTGACTTTTAACGAATGATTCCCGATATAATAAAGAGAAATAAACAATTAATTAATTAAAACGAGCCACGAAACTAATCATATTAATAAATCTAGAACTACCCCAGAGTCTGGTGTCACAATTCACGAACTACTAAAGAATACTACAACTACTGGGCTGAAAGAAATAGTACAATTGTCCTAAATATAATAAAACAGTTTTATAAAAATAGGAGAAGACTCTCGGGATCTGCGAACGCCGACAGATATACCTCGTGTCTTCGAATAAATGAATAGCCGCTCTAAATATCTCTACTACTGGCTAGTACCTGGATCGGCACAAAAGAGTGCAGAGTGTAGTATCAGTACAACCGACCCCATGTACTGAGTAAGTGCCGAGCCTAACCTCGACGAAGTAGTGACGAGGCTATGGAGAGGCTTTTAACAACATATGATTTGTGACCATAATATATACAATAATGAAATAAAACAATTCTACACGAACATGAAATATATAACTGAGACAATAAATAAATAAGCAAGAAGCAATTCTAAACAATTGATTAGCCGCCTTTTCCAGGCCTAAGCTATAACCAACTCTCAAATAATTTCCAAGTTTCCAAACTTTAACTTTAAATAAAAATAGTGCCAAAAATACGAAAAGTAGTGAAAATAAAATAGTAAGTTTTCAAATCNATTGCTCCTTGTTTCGGCGTGCAACCCGATCCCACCTGTCCACCCTTGTCACTCCTTATTGTGGCGCGCAACCCGCTCCCACCAGACATATCATATCAATTTATTCATAAGTTTCACAATCCAGGCCAAGCCTTTCACAATACTTTTATTTCCACAATTTCAAATAGAAAACCGTATAGCTCGTAAGCTTTAGCCAATATCATTTCACAATAAAACCAACCAGAAATATATGTAAACACTATAACGCTGTCAACCCAGCTCAGTCTTTATGTACCATGAAAATTAAGAGAACAACCAACATTTTTGACACACTTGCAACAACAATTGGAAATAATCGATTGAAATCAAATAGCCACGTAAACCTCAACAATCGTAAAACAGTTAAATTGCATTTCTCATAACTTCCTCAATATTATCAAAAAAATGAAACCAATCAGGAAACATAAATGTCTATATATCTCGTAAAAACAATGCGAAACTGCACAATCGTTTTGTACCCTAAGGGAACTAGCTAAAACAACCAATATTTTATCCACAATAACCACAACAAGATTTAACAATAAAATAACAAGGCTATGTAGTCATAGAAACAATATGCACATAGAACAAATTAAGGAAAAAATCAATTAAGTTGGGAAGGGGGAAAGGATCATGCTTAACGGGAAATTTGGTGGTGCATAGATACTCGTCGCCCCACCTATACACCACACACATGCATTCCACATAGAAAACAAGTGGGGTTTCCTATTCCCTCAAGTCAAAGTTAGACCAAACGCTTACCTCAATTTCGTAGTCCACTCACTGCTCAATTACGGCTTTTCCTTTTGAATTCACCTCTAACTTTCTCGAATCTCATCATAATTAACTCAATATCATCAATTTATGCTAACGGAACTAACTTTATTGAAAAATATGACTTTTCCTAAGTTTTCTAAAAAAAATTGAAAATCCGACCCCAGGCCCGCTTGGTCTAAACTCGGGGTTCGGACCAACTTACATTTCACCCTTTCACCCATGAACCCAAATATACAATTCGTTTTTAAATCCGACCTTAATTCGATGTAAATATTTGATTTTTACAAAATTCTCTAATTGTACCCAAACCCTCAATTTGTACCATGAAAATTCTTAGTTTTTGCTTTAAAAGTGACGAAAAACAGTAAAAATGGAAAGAACAAAGTTTAGAATTGATTACCTATAACTTGGGGATGATAGTTGTTGAAGAAAATCGTCTCTAGGGCTTGGTAGTACGAAAAATGGTTGAAAAATAGGTTTTATCCGTGTTTAACAGTGTATTTATATGACTGGGCCGGCCTTCAATGCGATCGCGGAAGAAGGGATGTGATCGCATAGAATAAAAAAATACCCCCTGAAATTTTCACCATGCGATCGCGGAAGAATTTATGCGATCGCATAGAACAAAAGTTGTCCCCAGCAAATTAACACTATGCGATCGCGGATATAGCTATGCGATCGCATAGAACAAAAGAAGGGAGTCCTCAAACTTTACACTATGCGATCGCGGACCTTTCTATGCGATCGCATAGAACAAAAAAAAGGGCTCTCAAACTTTACACTATGCGATCGCGAACCTTCCTATGCGATCGCATAGAACAACAGACCAGGACACCAGAAAATGAAAATCAGTAATTCTCTTCAAGTGTAAAACACCCCGTGGCCTACCCAAAACTCGCCCGAGCCCTCGGGTCTATAAACAAAACATGCACGCAAGTCTAAAAATATCATACGGACTTGTTCGTGCGATCAAATCATGAAAATATCATGTAAAACAATGAAGTAAACCTCAAAACTCATCATTTTTAACAAGAACTCTTAAAGTTCATAACTCTTGAACCGAATGTCCGATTCATGTCAAACAAACTCCGTTTTTCATCATATTTCACAGTTAACCTTTAAATATCATAACAAACCTGTATCGGGCTCCGGAACCAAAATACGAGCTCGATACCAATGATTTCGAACATTATTTCTTTTCTATAATTCATAAACATTTCAACAAAATAATTTCTTTCAAAAATTGATTTCTAAGGCTTGGAACCTCATAATTCACTTACGGGCATACGCCCGAGTCCCATATTTACTGTGGACCTCTCGGGATCATCGAAACACAGATCCGGGTCCATTTACTCAAAATGTTGACTGAAGTCAACTATAATCAAATTTAAATTCTAGAAATCACTGTTTCTCATATTTCCACATAAAAGCTTTCCGGTTTCAAACCTCGACTGTGCATGCAAATCGAGGTATCTAAAATTTGTCTTTTTATGGATATTAAGCATGGAACAGAGTCTAAATTTATAAGATGACCCCTTGGGTTATCAAAGCACAAAAGCAAAGGATCGAGAGGTATTTTATAATAAGATGGCTAACCTTCGTCACTTCAGAGTCGGGGACTTAGTTCTAAGGAAAGTCACCCTCAATACTCGAGACCCGAATGAAGGGAAACTAGGCCCAAATTCGGAAAGACCATATCGAGTTATCGGATTCATCGGAAAGGATCTTAAAAACTTAGCACGATGGAAGGCGAACAATTTCCAAGCAATTGGAATGTATCACTGCTCAAACGATATTATTGCTAAGGTATGATCTTCTCCTTTTTCCATTTGTATTCAAGACTAACTCATTGCAGGTGTTCGATCGAATACGTTGAGACACCCTTCTACGTGAAGACCTTACATTTTAAAGCATGCGTTGCACACTTTATTTCTTAGATCTGGTTTTATCCCAAATGGGTTTTTCCGGCAAGGTTTTTAACGAGGCAACAACTATGTGCTACCTAAGGGGAATTCAACAGTATCCAAGGCTTCTTTTCAATCAACTTCAAATAATGGGAGGGTATCACCCTCGGGGACTAACATTTCAAGGAAAATACATCATGCCTAAGAGGTTCTCGATAGGAAAACTTTGTAATGGGCCAAACGTTCAAAGAAACTATGTCCATATAGAATAACCGAGCCCCGACGACAAACATGTATGTATGTATGAGTTCTTTAAAGAAGCATCCTTTCTATATTAAACACTATGTGCCTTGAAGAAATTTGCTACTATACGAGCTCCATACTTATGATTCTATATGAGAAAAGTCTTAAGAGCCAAAATACAAGTACACCTTGGCTACTCAGGGACTGTCATCAGCAGTCAACACATTCGAGTTAAATAAACTCGAACTCGTAAGACCTCAAAGAGGCAACCCACGATGTAAAGGCCAAGTTCATCACACTCGGGGACTAACATTTCGAACAAGATCCAAATGCTATGGGGAAACAAGTCCAAGAGACGTGCCTGAAGGCTATGGCCATATAAAAGACTATGGTCATATGAAAAGGCTACGGCCGAAATAATGCGGTGACGTGCGACTTCCGCTATGAACTAAAGGCCTTCAAATACTTCAAAAAACCGGTTAAACAAAGTCTACCTCCGACAAAACATTCAAAGGGCTTCGATAAAATTAGCCCTCGAAAAAGCTCAAGAGGTATCAAATTACTTACACACAAACTAGTGCTAAGGCACTAAAAACAAAAGGGTCTCGATTGACACTAAACCCTCGAAAAATCCAATGGGTAAAAATCACATGTCAAGGCATAAATATAGAAATTTTCACTAAGTCTCTTAAGCCAAAAAGGGGAAACAGTAGCCATCTCTTAGAGGCCATAATGACCTGACTAAAAAGAGCCTAAGGGTCAATACACTTAGGGTTCGAGACCTCGTTCTCACCCCATCCGAACCCAAGGGTTCGATTACCCCCATCCCAAACAAATATTTTTCTAGCTCGAAGACCTGTCATTCGATACAAAGGGTATATGCCCCGAAGGTTCGAACCTTATTCGAGCCCAACCACGACAACTTCAAAGAAACCATCCGAGACTGAATCTCGAATACACCATTCGAAGAATGAAATTATTGCAAAAAATTGTAAAGAAATATTCAGAAGGCATTCAAAGAAATTTCATCTTTTAAATATTCAAAAGAAGTGATATGTACAGGGGTTCAAAAAAAGAGAAAATACAAAAGGGAAAGAAAAAATTCCTATCTACACCTCGGGAGCAGCTTCTCCTTCAAAATGGCTTCGCCCTCGAGTGCAGCTTCTTCATCGGGAGTAGGTTCTACTTCGGTCCCCTCTTCATTATCGAATCCGCCTTGGTTGCCTTCACCATCGTCATCATCATTGGAGGAGGAGATAAGAAACCTGGAATCGACTTCATACACTTTTGTTTGGGCAATCTCTTCAATGAGGTCGAAGCCTCTAGCATGAATCCCCTCGAGGGTCTCTCTCCAAGATTGGCACCAGGCCAGGTCATTGCTTCACTTTTCCTGATCGGCAGCTTCCCTCAGCTCCGTTTAAGCAGCTTCGGTGTCCCTCAAATACATGGCAATAGTTTTATCAGTCGTGATCTGTGTCTTCTTGACCTCGGCACTGCCTTCAGAAACATCGGCCTCGGTCTTGGCAATTTTGGCCTCGAGCTCGGCAATATTTTTGTCCTGGGCCATACCGCTCTCTTTGACGCCTCGAAGCTGGGCCTCGACCAATGCCAGTTTAGCTACTGTAGCTTCTTTCCCCGCAGCAACTCGGTCCATCTTTTCCTTCCACTGGTTGCACTCAGCATTAACCCGATTGACCTCACCTCGAAGCTGCTCCATCATCTCCACCTTTTGTTGTAGCTGAGACATCAAAGTATTAGCTTCCACAGTTGGACGAGAATCCCGTACTCTTTCAATATATTAGTTACCTGCTTGTCCAAATTGGCCTCATACTCTCGAGCCTTGGCTAACTCTTCCCGAAGGCCTTTGAGCTTCTCCTCTTTTTGGCTACAAAGGAGCCTCAAGGCCTTCCCTTCACCCAAGGACTTATTCAGCTCGGCCTCGCACTGGCTTAGGTCGGCCTTAAACTTGGTAAAGGACTACACATGAAAAAGTTTATCAATTAAGGTAAGACTAAGAAAAGAAAATTACAATTTTAATAATTAGTGCTTACCTTGGAGAAGAGACGTTGGGCCTCTTCGAAGGTGGAAGATGCATCGATGAGGTCGGCATCATCAACCCCAGTGAAGAAATCCTGGAAAGAATCATTCTCACTAAGGACTCTGCTCTAATCAGGCGTTCTAAAGGCTCGATCTTCCCTTATAGCATCCTCAGAGTAAGCCGGTAATGACGGAGATTGATCCTTTGTCATGGCCCTGGGTAGGTTTCCCGAGGCACTCTATTCGATCGTTATAACCTCGGAATCGATCTTCTTTGGTGTGCTAGTCGAAGGTCGAGGAACAACCGCAACCTCGAGTGATTCGGGGGCCTTGCCCTCATCTCTCTTCGAGGTTTCCTCGCCTCGGGGAAGGACTTCTAACTCGGAGGGCTCGGCGGCTTCAATTAGTTTTCTGTTTTGAGTCACCAGCACCAAATCCTCGCCCTCATCTTCTTCTTCATCCAAGAACTGGTGGACCGAGTCTATATCCACAGGGATGGTATTCTTCCTACGTCTTTGAGCAGGGCCTGCTTTATCTTGGGGGTCTTCGGGCTTCGAAACCCTTTTTCTCTTATGGTCCTTCTTCAGTTTTGGGATCGGGGACTCGAGCCTTTCTCCAAGAGGGGCCGGCCTTATTTCATAAGAATCCCCAATACATGCATTAATTAAAATAAAGTAGCAGGATTTTACCATGGTGTTTGGCTTACCATTTTCCCTTCGACAAATCACGCCATTCGCATTTGTCGTACGAAGAGGTCGCTTCCAGTTTCCGGACCCAGTCTTTGAGATCGGGGATCGCGTGGGGCATCCAAGGGACCGCTATAAATAAAAGTAAGAACGTCATGCAAAGTATAGTCAAAGTACAGAAAATTTCTGAGAAAACAAGCTCCAATTACAGTCGAAGTTCCACTTTTTGGGGAACGAAATTTGCTCCTCGGGTTGATATCGATGGTCCTCACTCGAATGAACCGGCTCATCCATGTAAGGCCCTGGAAAATTTTGCTAAGTAATTTAAGATTTCATGGTGCCGTGTAGGCTAATTATAATATTTTATGTGCTATCAGTATGATGGACATCAATTGGATATGGTAATAAGTGTATAGGTCATATAATAAGTAATGTGGGGTCCAGAGAGAGTCCTAAGTCTAAGTCAAGTTGGAAAATTACATAATAGGCTAAAATTCCGAAGGAGTTCGCACAAGTCCACACTTTGGACGAGCATATCTAAATATATATAAGATGTTATGTGATTAGCAACCTATCAAATGAAATATCTTCGAGTCTAGTTTGTAACTCTTCAAACCATTCATCATTTGGACACTCCTACAAAAAAAGTTATGATCAAATTACCAAAGGCTAGCATAATGCAATTCTGCAGCCATTATGCGACCATTATGCGATCGCAGAAGTGGTTATGCGATCGCAAAATGGTCGCAAACCTATCCAGTTCTGGGCATCAATTTTGTGATCCATTCTGCGATCCACATACCTATTTTGCGGTCCATTATGCGACCGTAAACCTGATTTCAGAGGCTTCTTTTTCCTATTTTTATAACCCGACCCTGTTTTGATAAATAGGCTTTGGGGCTTCATTTAGGGTTTCATTTGGGGCTATTTTCTATTGAATCTAGAGAGAGATGAGAGAATTTTAGAGAGGGAATGAAGAAACTAACATCCTAATCATCCAATCTTGCACAAATTCTCAAGAATCAAGGAAGCTAATCTCTATCTCACTATCCTTCTGAGTAAGTCCTACTTCTAAGATTTCATATAAAAGATTATGAGTTCAAAAATATATTGTGGGGTTAGGAATAAGCTATGCATGTCATACTAAGTTATAGTATGTGGGATTAATGAACTATTTTGGGTTGTTCTTGTTGAAATTGGTTGAGGGAAGAAGGAATTTCCATTGTAGAACCTTGTAGTCTGTTTCATATGTTAGGTGTTTGATGAAATTCCTAAGAGAGTTACACCATAGGAAATCTTTCTAATTATTAATCAATTTTCGCTACCTTCCTATAGATTATTATTGCTAGAGGTGTTGGTGCGTTGTAGTAACTTAAGGAAAGCTCAACCAGGTATGTTGGCTAAACTTTCTCTCTCGGAATTAAATTTCATAATATTTTCGTAAGTTTAAGTATGACCGGATCAAAATCCCTAATTTCTATGTTCCGGGTTATCCCCAATACACTCATAAACTTGATCATTCCGAACAAGCCTTATATTTAATGATAGATGTTTAAATCATGGGTTGCTTATTAAAATGGTATGGCTTTGAGTTGTGGTTTAAATGAAAACTGGTATATCGATTAGTAAGGAAAACTCGATATGCTTAATACTCTTAATCACTTGTATGTGTACTAAATGTCATAATTGAGTGTGTCTAGTGGTTGATAAACTATAAAGATGTTTGAAAATGAATTAAATGAAATGGGTTAATAGAGTGTGGACAACATTTATAATTGTGCGTAGTGATGCCTATGAAATAAGGAATTATTTGAAACAGATTACGAAATGAGTCTCGACTCAACTGTCTTAAAATGACTTCTAAAAGTAAAATTTTCTTTAAAGCTCTATTGAGGTATGTATGGCTAAACTCCCTTCTTCTTAGAATCGAACCCCTGGTGTCCAAGTATTTGGTGTAAGTTCCTAACTTGATCATGCTAGAATTGGTTGCCTTAATATGTTGTGTTGAAAGATTCATGTTCAATAATTGTTCTAAATGTTATCATGTCATCATGCTATTTGAGAATGTGTTTGGAATAAGGAATTTGTGTTGAGAAAGGTTGAGGATTCATGTTAAGAATCGAATGATGGTTGCTATGCCAAATTGTAGGAAAAGCCTATGCGTGCTTAAGATTTTCCAAGCCTTCTTCCTGTGCACATGCCTTACATGATAGATCTTATTGATGTGATAATGATGTCGAATATGAAGAGGATGCAAACTTGAAAATATAAAGTACGGCCAAGAGCTAAGAACGATTTAATAAATAAATCCCTTTGCACCAATGTATCAAAAGATGGGAAGGAAATGTAAAGTGAGATGATTGATTGTATGGATGATGTCTCAGTGGAGATGGCCTAGCCGATCGGGCCGTGATCGGACACCATGCCGCACACATTGTGGTAATTGTGCTGAAAATGACTGATTGAATATGGTTGATGTCTCAAATGAGATGGCTTAGTCGATCGGGCCGAGATCGGACTTCGTGTAAGAACACAGTGGTATTGTGGATGAAATTGTGAATATGGTTGATGTCTCAAATGAGATTGCTTAACTAATCGGGCCGAGATCAGGCTGCGTGTAAGAACACTATGGTATTGTGGATTGTGGCACATAGCACTAAGATTACCAACCTAATAAGATGAAAAGTGAACCGAGATCTTATGTGATCATCTACTTAATGTTATACTGTTTGTTTGAAGCTTTGATTGTACAACATTATTGTTTCCATTTTTGTGTGTTTCCTTGTTCCTTCTATTAAGGTTAGTGTTTAGCTCTTCATACTAGTACTATTCGACAGTACTAACGTCCCTTTTGCCGGGGGAACTACATCTTTAAATGGATGTAGGTGGTTTCATAGCAGTTAGTGTTGGTCACAGCTAGTGGCGCATCCTCTTTTTAGCCGACTTGGTGAGCCCACTTCATTTCGGGGTCCTGTATCATTGTTTTTCATGTAATTTGTATTTTGAGGTATAGCCAGAGCCTTGTTTCCGCAATTTCCACATTACTCTTCAGTTGTATTTAGAGGCTCCGTAGACAGGTTGTAGGTGGAGTTTGATATTGGAAATTAAATTAGAAATATTGGTATTTGGAAAATATGTTTTCCATTATATCTATAAAAAATTGTAATATTTTGGATATTATAGTTGAAACTGCTAATGGAAACAATATGGAAGTTGCTAATGAAATATTTACAAAGTATGATTAATGGAGTTCATATCCTCATTATTTATGAATTAGTTTTGGTAGTATGAAACCTAACAGGCTTCCTCAGTCAGGTTTACTCGGTTGAGCGCCGGTCGCGCTCTCCGAGGTTGGGGCGTGACAATCCAGCCTCGATCTTCATATTCATCATTTTTGGCAAAGAATGATTTGGTCGAGCTGGGAGTTTGATCAACCCTCGGAAGTGTTGAGGCCGGTACAAGCGGATAAGGTGGCTAAGGGTGAACTCGAGCCCCTCAGCCTTGCTGGAGAAGTAGTGAAGCATGATCATTATTCGCCACAAAGATGGATGGATTTGACCGAGTGTTACTTGGTATATTTTGCAAAAATCGATCACGATTGGATCGAGAGGACCCAGCGTGAAGGGGTAAGTGTACACACTTAAAAACCCCTCCACGTGGGTGGTAATGTTTTCCTCGCGAGTAGGGATCTTTACCACGACCCCATCCCCCCAGCCACAATACTTTATCATGACATCGAGGTGATTCTCCATTATCGATCAGATGTACCTCGAAGCATGCTCACATCTACCAGGAACATCGGGTGGATTTTCAATGATGAAGTCTTTATTTAAGGTGCAACCACCAGGAACGACTTCGTGAAAGTCGTCGTCCTGACGGGAAGAGGAAGAGGAAGTTCCCTCCTTTTGAGGAACGGTATTTGAAGTTTTAGCCATTATTTTCGATTAAAAGACGCAAAAAGAGATGAGATTTGACAACTTTTGGCACTAAGAGGGCGGAGAAGCTAGTGGCGAAAGAGAAAGAGATGAAGAGGAGATCAGAGGAGTTGCGAAAGGGAAGTAAAAGTTATTAATGAGAAGAGGAACCCTATATCTATAGAAGAGCAGTGACGTTTCGGCGGTTCTAGTGGCCGACCATTATTATCAAGCATTTAATGTTTTGGGGAAACGTACTGACGGGACGTTTAGGTCACTTCAAACGCTTACGTCATAAGGATGATGTCATTATCAGGTACTCCGAATTCGAGACTAAAAATGTTTCTTATCATTCTATTATAAGAAACTCGAGGATTATCTGTATACGGTCGAAATCAGGTATGACCAATTTCATAGGATCGAGGGGTCACTCCGAGTCTGAGTGCAGAATAGGCAGAGCAAGCCCAGTCGGACGAGCTCGAACCCGATAAAGGAGTGCAAGGTTCGAGGATCAAAGCGCACAATATCGGGGCCGAGTATAGCCTAGCTCGAGATAATTTCGTTATGGATTAGTAATACAATGGGAGATATTCCCGCAATGGCATAAATATCAAGGAATAAATTCCAAAATAGATTTGTACGAATTCGTACTAGGCGGTTAGACAGCTCTACAAATTAGATTTCTTTCTAGAAATGGAAATGTACGACCCCAAAATCCACCCTGGCCGTGATGGCGCCTATCGTAATACTAGGCTAGCCAATTCACTACGTATAGCATAAAGTAACTTTTCATTTAATTCATTACCAATCCGATATTTCATAAAAAATTTGTTTAAACATTTCAAAACAAGCAAGGATATACTAAACATTAAATACATCCCTAAAATCACGGAGTCACTAGTTAAGAGCAACTAAAAGAAAATATAAATCAGATACTGTCTCCTTAATACAAGATAAGTCTGAGAATAGAAATACTAGAGAAATAGGAAGGAGAAAGGCAAGTCTGCAGACGCCGTGCAGCTACCTCGCAATCTTCGATATGCTCCAAAGAGGGAAAAACCAGCTCTCACTCAGCCTTGGCACCTGAATCTGCACACAAGGTGCAGGGAGTAACGTGAGCGCACCAACTCAGTAAGTAACAATTATAACTAAAGACTGAGTGCAGTGACGAGCATTTAAAATCATAAAAATCTCATAACATAAAAACCTCAGTGGAAATAAGAAGATCATATCAGTAATTAAACTTTCGAATATCTCGTAAAAAGTTCCAGTTCCAATGAAAGTTGTTTAAAACATTTGTTCAACATTTTCAGTAGAGGCTCAGTAAAAAACAGGAGAGTGAAAATAGTAATTTCATAAAACAAGCCCTTCGGGCGAAGTATTAATCATATATATATATAGCCCCTCAGGCAAGCCTCTCAGTCACTCGTGACTCAACTATCACCTGTCAGCAGTCACACTCAGCACTCATGCTCAATAGGTACCTTATAATAACCGTTGCGTCGTGCAGTTCGATCCATAAACATATAGTCAACTGCACTCACGGTGGGTGTGCAGACTCTGGAGGGGCTCCTACAGCCCAAGCGCTATATCGCTGCGGCGTGTAGCCTGATCCAATACTGTTGTGGCATGCAGCCCGATCCAATATGTATATATAACGCTGCAGTGTGCAGTCCGAGCCATAACCATCCTTACAATCCAGCTCTCGGCCTCACTCAGTCATCATCCTCACAAGCCACTAGGGCATTTTAGTACAACTCAGGGGACTCAGCCCAAAATATTTTCCACATATTTAAAAATAGAGTGATGAACAGGATTTAACAGTAAACATGTATAAATCATGACTGAGAATATATTTTCTATCAAAAATTGTGTGAGGACAGTAGAAAAATACCCCTGAGGGTCCAAACAGTACGGCACGAGGCCTCAAACATGGCATTCATCCCAATTTAACATAATCATTTCTAAAACACCCGAAAATCATATAGAATTTATCAATACGCAACTCTACAGTTGCCACGGGATGGACCAAGTCACAATCCTTACCGGTTCACTCCTACAAGCCCGTTGCCTAGATTGTGTGTCACCTCATTTATCAAAATAGTACTAAATTCCGGGAGTTTCATACCCTCAGGTCTAGATTTACAATCGTTACTTACCTCAAACCAAATGAAAATCTACTCCGTGATGCCCTTGCCGCTCGACTCGGCCTCAAATCGCCCTGAATCTATTCAAAATCAGATTCATAACATCAATATACGCTAAAGGAATAAAACCCATGCAAAAATAACCAAAATACATCAAGAATCCTGAAATTGTCCAAACCTGACCCCCGGGCCCACGTCTCGAAAATCCTATAAAATCACGAAACCAGAATCCTTAACCTCTCACGAGTCCATGCATACCAAAACCATCAAAATCCGGCGACAAATGGCCCCTCAAATCCTCACATTAGACTCTCCAATTTCAAGCCCTAGTCCCCCAAATTTCTTTCCCTAATTTCCACCAATATCACGATTAAATAATGGAAAAATCGTCATAACACAAGTAATAAAGCTTAAATTACTTACCCAACTGAAAACCCTTGATCCCTCTTGAGAAATCACTGCCCAAGCTCAACACCCGTCTTAAAAAATGGAGGAATTAGGAAAAAATTCGCGAAGGAAGCCTTTTATACTTTTGCCCAGCGAATTCCGCATATGCGGTCACCATGCCGCTTCTATGACACCGCATCTACGAAAAAATCATCGCAGGTGCGGTTTTAGCTTAACTCAGAGAATCCCGCTTCTGCGGTCAAAACCCGAATATGCGGTCTTGCAGGTGCGATCCTTTATGCGCACCTGTGGATTTGTCTCAGCTCCCAATTCTCTGCATCTGCGGCCTCCCTCTCGCATCTCCGGCCTCACACCTGTGGTCCCCAATCCACAGGTGCAGAAATGACAGAAACAGCAACTACAGCTGCTCAAACCAAGTTATAATCTTTGTGATAACCATCCGAAATCACCCCGAGCCCCTCGGGGCCTCAACCAAAAATACCAACACACCACATATCATCACACGAACTAAGTCAAACCCTCGGAACACTCAAAACAACGCCAAAACACCAAATTTCCCTCAGATGCAAGCCTAAGGATTTCTAAACTTCCAAAATTCGCCAACGATGTCGAAACCAACCATGCCATCATGATCTGAAATTTTGCACACACATCACAAAAGAAATTACAAACCTATTCCAACTTCCGAAATTCTATTCTGACCCCGATAGATAATTTTCCACTGCCAACCGAAAAACGCCAAAAACCAATTTTGCCAATTCAAGTCTAATTCTACCACGGACCTCCGAATAACATTCCGAACACGCTCCTAAGTACCAAATAACCTAACGAAGCTATATGAACCATAAAAACCAAATTTCGAGATCATTTACTTGTAAGTCAACTTTCAGTTGACTTTTCGAACTAAATAACCAACTTAAGAGACTAAGTGTCTCATTTTTCTCCACAATCACTCTGAACCCGAGCCAACCAGCCCAACACACCATAAAAGAGTTGAACCACAGATAATGAAGTATAAATGGGGGAAACAGAGCTAAAATTCTCGGAATGACCGATCAGGTCGTTACATTCTCCCCTTCTTAAGCAAACGTTTGTCCTCGAATGAGTCTAAAAACATACCTGGAGTCTCAAATAGGTGTGTATATCTGCTCCGCATCTCCCGCTCGGTCTCCCAGGTAGCCTCCTCCACCGGCTGCCCTCTCCACTGCACCTTAACTGAAGCTATATCCTTCGACCTCAACCTTCGGACCTGTCGACCCAAAATAGCCAATGGCTTTACATCATAACTCATATCATCCTCTAGCTGAACCAAGTTGAAGTCCAAAACATAGGACGGGTCACCAACATACTTCCGAAGCATGGAAACATGAAACACTAAATGCACACTCGACAAGCTGGGTGGCAAAGCAAGTCTATAAGTCACCTCCCCTACCCTCTGAAGCACCTCGAAAGGTCCAATGAACCGGGGGCTCAACTTGAACTTTTTCCCAAAATGCATATCATCCTTCATAGACGATACCTTCAACAAAACCTTCTCCCCAGTCAAATATGTCACGCACCTTCCTTTCCGCATAGCTCTTCTTTCTAGACTACGCCATGCACAGCCGCTCCTGAATCAACTTCACCTTATCTAAAGCATCCTGCACCAAATCTGTACCCAAGGGTCTAGCCTCATCCGGCTCAAACCAACCGATCGGAGGTCAATACCTCCTCTCATATAAAGCCTCGTACGGAGCTATCTGAATACTTGACTGGTACCATTATTATATGCAAACTCTGCGAGTGGAAGAAACCAGTCCCATAAACCCCCAAAATCAATGACACAAGCGCGGAACAGGTCCTCTGGTATCTGAATAGTGCACTCGGACTGCCCGTCCGTCTGAGGGTGAAAAGCTTTGCTCAACTCAACCGAGTACCCAACTCCCTCTGCAAGGCTCTCCAAAACTGCAACGTGAACTAAGTACCTCTATCAGAAATGATGGAAACTGGAACACCATGAAGCCGAACAATCTCCCGGATATAAATCTCAGCTAACTGCTCTGAAAAGTAAGTAGTACCAACAAGAATGAAGTGTGTGGACTTGGTCAGCCGATCCACAATAACCCAAATAGCATCGAACTTTCTCGAAGTATGTGAGATCCCAACTACAAAGTCCATGGTGATCCGCTCCCACTTCCACTTCGGAATATCCAACCTCTGATGCAATCCACCTGGTCTCTGGTGCTCATACTTGACCTGCTGACAATTGAGATAGCGAGCTACAAATCCAACAATATCCTTCGTCATCCGCCTCCACCAATAATTATGTCTCATATCCTGATACATCTTCGTGGCACCCAGATGGATGGAATACCGCGAGCTGTGGGCCTTCTCAACAATCAATTCTCGAAGTCCATCTACATTAGTCACGCATATCCGACCCTGCATACTCATCATCACCAATAGCTATATCATTGGCATCACCTCGCTGGACCCTATCCTGAAGAACTAGCAAGTGTGGAACATCATACTAGCACTCTCTGATATGGTCATAAAGAGAAGACTTGGAGACTACGCAAGCCAATACCCGACTGAACTCTGATATATCCAACCTCATAAGCTAGCCCACTAAGGACTGAACATCAAGTTCTAAAGGTCTCTCTGCTGCTGGAAGATATGCTAGACTCCCCAAACTCTCAGCTCAACGACTCAAGGCATCGGCCACTACACTGGCCTTCCCCGGATGGTATAGAATAGTGATATCATAGTCCTTGAGAAGCTCCAACCATCTCCGTTGGCGCAAATTCAGATCCTTCTGCTTAAACAAATGCTACAGGCTACGGTGGTCAGTAAAAACCTCAAATGAACCCCATACAAATAATGACGCCAAATCTCCAAGGCTTGAACAATGGCTGCTAACTCAAGATCATGCACTAGATAATTCTTCTCACGAGTCATCAACTGGCGTGAGGCGTAGGCAATCACCCTACCCTCCTGTATCAATACACAACCAATCCCTATCTTCGAGGCATTACAATACACGGTATAAGAACCTGAAGCTGATGGCAACACTAACACTAGAGTTGTGGTCAAAGCAGCCTTGAGCTTCTGAAAGCTCCCTTCACACTCGTTCGACCACCTGAATGGAGCACCCTTTTGGGTCAATTTGGTCAAGGGCGAAGCAATAGAAGAAAACCCCTCCACAAAGCGATCGTAATATCCCACCAAACCAAGGAAGCTCTTAATCTCTGTAGCTGAGGACGGTCTGGGCCAACTCTACACTACCTCTATCTTCTTCGGATCTACCTGAATACCCACACTGGACACCACGTGCCCCAAGAAAGCTATTGAGCCAAGCAAAAACTCGTACTTAGAGAATCAATCTCTGCAATACAACGCTCAAATGCTGAGCATGCTCCTCCTGGCTACGGGAGTACACCAGGATGTCATCAATTAACATAATAACGAAGGAATCTAAATATGGTTGAAATACATTGTTCATCAAATGCATGAATGCTTCTAGGGCATTGGTCAGCCCAAAAGACATCACCAAAAACTCATAATGGCCATAACGGGTCCTGAAAGTCGTCTTGGGAATATATGAATCCCGAATCTTCAGATGATGATACCCAGACCTCAAATCAATCTTAGAGAACACCCTGGCTCCCTGAAGCTGATCAAACAAATCATCAATACGAGGAAAAGGATACTTATTCTTGAATGTACCTTGTTCAACTGCCTGAATTCAATACACATTCTCATGGAACCATCCTTCTTCTTCACAAATACCACCGATGCACCCCAAGGTGACACACTAGGCCGAATGGACCCCTTATCTAGGAGTTCTTGAAGCTGCTCTTTCAATTCCTTCAACTCCATCGGTGCCATATGATACGGTGGAATAGAAATAGGCTGAGTGCCAGGCACCAAAACAATACCGAAATCAATATACCTGTCGGGCGGCATGCCCTGCAGGTCAGCAGGGAACACGCCCGGAAAATCGCGGACCATAGAAGCAGAATCAATAGTGGGAGTCTCAGCATTGATATCCCTCACAAAAGCCAAATAAGACAGACACCCTTTCTCCACCATACACTGAGCCTTCATGTATGAAATCACCCTACTCGGCACATAATCAATAGAACCTTTCCACTCAACCCTCTAAAATCCCGGCATCGTAAGGTCACGGTCTTAGCGTGACAATATGGAATGGCATGACATGGAGATAGCTAATCCATGCCCAATATCACATCAAAGTCAACCATGCTAAGCAATAACAGATCCATTCGAGTCTCCAGACCCCAATAGATACCACACATGATCGATACACGCAGTCCACAACAATAGTATCACCCATCGCAGTTAACACATGAACATATGTAACTAAGGACTCACGTGGCATATCCAAAAACTGAGCAAAATATGACAAAACATGGCAATACGTGGAACCAGGATCAAATAAGACTGAAGCATCTCGGTGATAACAGAAACAATTCCTGTAATCACAGCATCTGAGGACATAGCGTCTGGTCTGGCTGGAAGTGCATAAAAAATGGTCCTGGCCTCCACCTGATCGACCTCCCTCTCTAGGGCAGCCTCTAGTTGCCTAACCTCCACCCCTTGCTGCCTTGGCGGGTGGTGAAGTAACTAGAACTGAAGTCGAGGGCTGACCCCTTTACTGAGATGGACCCCCAAGAAGAAGAGGAAACTGCCTCCTCATATGCCCAAACTCTATACACTCGTAACAACTCCCTGGTACGGGGGACGGAGATTGAAGGGAACCCCTAGCAGCGGGATAACTTATAGAAGCACTTGGCATGGAGGAACCCTGAACTGATGGTGCACGAGATGAGATCTGGGCTGGAAGGGCTAAATGATGAGCAACCTGGATAAGAACTGTGGAAACCATGTCCCGATGATGCACCACTATAAGTTGGACGAGCTGGCTTAGTAGGCCTAACTGGGCGGCCTCTACCATGCTGAAACTGACCCCTGGAGGGAAGACTACCAAAGCTGCCAGATCCCCGAGGCCTCTTGGCCTCCCTCTCATCCCGCTCATGTCGATGAGCTGATTCAACCTCTCGGGCAATATCAACAACCTGCTCAAAAGTAGCACCTGATACCCTCTCTCTGGTCATAAGAATACGAAGTTGATATGTGAGGCCATCCATGAAATTCCCGATCCTCTCTCTATGTAGGGACCAACTAAATAGCATGATGAGCTAGCTCTGAAAATCTCATCTCATACTGCGTCACAGTCATATCATCCTGACGCAGCTTCTCAAACTACCTGCGCAGCTCCTATCTGCGGGTCTGTGGTACATATTTCTCTAGGAAGAGAGTGGAAAATTGCTGCCAGGTAAGAGGCGCTGCACCAACAGGCCTACGCCTCTCATAAGCCTCCCACCGAGTAAAGGCAGCTCCTGAAAACTGGAAAGTAGTAAACGAGACCCCACTGGTCTCCAATATACTCGTTGTACGAAGCATTATCTGATACTTATCTAAGAAACCCTGGGCATCCTCGCCCCCAGTACCACTGAATGTCCGAGGCTGGACTCTGCCAAACCTCTCCAACCTACGCTGCTCATCATCAGCCATAACTAGAACCACATAGTCCTGAATAGGTGCAACCGGCTGAGCTGGAGGTGCCTCCGGTGTCTGAAGTCCCTGAATAACCTGCTCAGGTGTATGGCAGCAGGAGTCTGAGTGCCTCCCCCGGCCTGAGAAGAAGTTGCTGTAGTAGAAACAGCTACCGCCTGTGCAAGACTGGTGCACACGGTCAAAATTTGAGCCAAGGTCTCCTAAAGACCCAAAATAACAATAGGAACTATCGCTTCCTGGGCTAGTGCCGCTGGAACATCTATGGCTAGGACCTGATCTGGAAAAATAGGTGGGTCTATGGGTACTGCCCCGGCTGCTGCGAGGGCTGCACCTCTACCTCTAACACGGCCTCGACCGTGACCTCGACCACTCGTGGGTCCCACTGGTGGCTGATCGCCCTGCCCAGTAGCACGTGTCCTCACCATCTGTGAGAGAATGAAACAACAGAAGTTTAGTTACCAGAATCAACAGATTCGCACGACAAGAATTCAAGAATGTGAGATTTTTCCTAAGGGTTCTACAGCCTCTCGAAGATAAGTACGGACATCTCCGTACCGATCCGCAAGACTCTACTAAACCTGCTCATGACTAGTGAGTCATATGTAACCTAGACTCTAATACCAACTTGTCACGACCCCAAAATCCACCCTGGCCGTGATGGCGCCTATCGTGATACTAGGCTAGAAAATTCACTATGTATAGCATAAAAGAACTTTTCATTTAATTCATTACCAATCGATATTTCATAAAATTTTCGTTTAAAACATTTCAAAACAAGCAAGGATATACTAAACATTAAATACAGCCCCAAAATCCCGGAGTCGCTAGTCATGAGCAACTAAAAGAAAATACAAATCCGATATTTTCTCCTTAATACAAGATAAGTCTGAGAATAGAAATACTAGAGCAATAGGAAGGAGAAAGGCAAGGGTGCGGACGTCGTGCATCTACCTCAGAATCTCTGATATTCTCCAAAGAGGGAAAAATCATCTCTCACTCATGCATGGCACCTGAATCTGCACACAAGGTACAGGGAGAAACGTGAGTACACCAACTGAGTAAGTAAAAATTATAACTAAAGACTGAGTGCAGTGAAGAGCATTTAAAATCATAGAAATCTCATAACATAAAAATCTCAGTGGAAATAACAGGATCATATCAGTAATTAAACTTCAGAATATCTCGTAAAAAGTTCCAGTTCCAATGAAAGTTGTTTAAAACATTTGTTCAACATTTTCAATAGAGGCTCAGTAAAAAAAGGAGAGTGAAAACAGTAATTTCAGAAAACAAGCCCCTCGAGCGAAGTATCACTCATATATATAGCCCCTCAGGCAAGCCTCTAGGTCACTCGTGAATCAACTATCACCAGTCAGCACTCACACTCAATAGGTACCTTATAATAATCGTTGCAGCGTGCAGCCCGATCCATAAACATATAGTCGACTGCGCTCACTGGGGGTGTGCAGACTACGGAGGGGCTCCTACAGCTCAAGCGCTATATCGCTGCGGCGTGCAGCCCGATCCAATATGTATATATAGCGTTGCGGCGTGCAGCCCGATCCATAACTATCCTCACAATCCGGCTCTCGATCTCATTCAGTCATCATCCTCACAAGCCATTCGGGCATTTAAATACAACTCAGGGGATTCAGCCTAAAATATCTTCCACATATTTAAAAATAGAGTGATGAACAGGATTTAACAGTAAACATGTATAAATCACGACTGAGAATATATTTTCTATCAAAATAGTGTGAGGACAGTAGAAAAATACCCCTAAGGGTCCAAACAGTACGTCACGAGGCCCCAAACATGGCATTCAGCCCAAGTTAATAGAATCATTTCTAAAAAACCTGGAAATCATATAGAATTTATCAAATACGTGACTCTACAGTTTCCACGGGACGGACCAAGTCACAATCCCTACCGGTGCACGCCCACACGTCTGTCACCTAGCGTGTGCGTCACCTTATTTATCAAAATAGTACGCAATTTCGGGGGTTCATACCTTCAGGTCTAGATTTACAATCGTTACTTACCTCAAACCGGATGAAAATCTACTATGCGATTCCCTTGCTGCTCGACTCGACCTCAAATCGCCCCCAAAATCTATTCAAAATCAGATTCATAACATCAATATACGCTAAAGGAACAAAACCCATGCGAAAATAATCAAATTACATCAAGAATCCCGTAATTGGCCAAACCCGGCCCCCGGGTTCACGTCTTGGAAATATGATAAAAATTACGAAACCAAAATCCTTAACCTCTCACGAGTCCATGCATACCAAAACCATCAAAATCCGGCGACAAATGGCCCCTCAAATACTCACATTAGACTCTCCAATTTCAAGCCCTAATCCCCCAAATTTCTTTCCCTAATTTCCACCAATATCACGATTAAATAATGGAAAAATCGTCATAACACAAGTAATAAAGCTTAAATTACTTACCCAACTGAAAACCCTTGATCCCTCTTGAGAAATCACTGCCCAAGCTCAACACCCGTCTTAAAAAATGGAGGAATTAGGAAAATATTCGCGAAGGAAGCCTTTTCTACTTTTGTCCCAGCGACTTCCGCATATGCGGTCACCATGTCGCTTCTATGACACCGCATCTACGAAAAAAATCATCGCAGGTGCGGTTTTAGCTTAACTCAGAGAATCCCGCTTCTGCGGTCAAAACCCGCATCTGCGGTCTCGCAGGTCCTTTGTGCGCACATGTGAATTTGCCTCAGCTCCCAATTCTCCGCATCTGCGGCCTCGCACCTGCGGTCCCCACTCTGCAGGTGCGGAAACGACAGAAACAGCAGCTACAGCTTCTCAAACCAAGTTTCAATCTTTCCGATGACCAACCGAAATCACCCTGAACCCCTCAGGACCTCAACCAAAAATACCCACATGCCACATATCATCACACGAACTAAGTCGAGCCCTCAGAACACTGAAAACAACGCCAAAACACCAAGTTTCCCTCGGATTCAAGCCTAAGAATTTCTAAACTTCTGAAATTCGCCAACGATGTCGAAACCAACCAAATCATGCCCGAATGATCTGAAAGTTTTCACACACATCATAAACGACATTATGAACCTATTCCAACTTTCGGAATTCCATTCCGACCTCGATAGCTAATTTTTCACTGCCGACCGAAAATCGCCAAAAATCAATTTCACCAATTCAAGCCTAATTCTAGCACGGACCGCCGAATAACATTCTAAAAACGCTCCTAAGCCCCAAATTACCTAACAAAGCTATCCGAACCATAAAAACCAAATTCCGAAATCATTTACCTATAAGTCAACTTCTGATTGACTTTTCCAACTAAATAACCAACTTAAGAGACTAAGTGTCTCATTTCTCTCCACAATCACTCCGAACTCGAGCCAACCAACCCAACATATCATAAAAGAGATGAACCACACATAATGAAGCAGAAACGGGAGTAACGGGGCTAAAACTATCAGAACGACCGATCGGGTCGTTACACAATCATTGGCAAAGAATAAACAATCTTACTTTTCGTTCATCTCTCATCTCTCATCAGAATTTTTCCTTAGATTTATTATCCTTTCTTTACTTTACTGTTCATACTAGTGTTCCTCAAGGTCGAGGCGCTCATACACTGGTTTGATTTAACTTGTCCACTTAACTTATCCATTTATCTTCATGTTTATCAATTAGTATCGAACAAAATCACGTATCTTTAAGACCATGATATAAATTTAATTGTTACTCAGATTTCAGGTTAAACATGTATATCAAAATGTATATCATAACTTTATTTTCTTTCGTGGTGTATTTAAAATGTATATCATAATTATATTTTCCTTCTTTGTATATCTAAAATATGAAATTATAATTTATTGTTTTATCTATATCCAAGTGTATAACACAAAAAATAATTTTATTTATTATATATCACAGTGTATAAAACATCAAATAACATGTATACTTAAATGTATATCACAATTTTAGTACAAATTAGAGTGTTCCATTGCTGGGTCTATTACCGAAGTCCTCCAATGGTGGGGAGGGGGATCTATAAATCTTGAAGAAATCTCGGAAGAGGCTACTTTTTATTTATCATGATACCATTATTTCATTGGAAATCGAGAAACTGCAAATTCTGAAGTAGTGATTCCAATTGCAACAATTCCAACAAGTCAAGTTCCAAATTTACTTCCCAGTTACATGATAGAAGTTTGTGTTAATGAACCTGGAATAGGGGGAACAACCAGCAAATTTGGGGGGAGGGGGGAGGAGCAACGAACAAGGGACAACAATCAATGAGAGAGAATAAATAAGAAAAAAGGGTTTTTGGGATATGGCTTATAATGCCAATTATTTAGGGTTGTTTTTGTCAAGCCTAATATAAGGCTAAAAAATTATCAATTTCTCTTATATGTTGTTATTTGGTGCCATTTTTTCCTAATAAAACCCCAACCTATCCATAAATTAGCTCTGGATTTGGGCTGCTTGAGGAAGTTGGGCTCTAAGAATGCTTTGGGGCATTTCCTCAGGCCCAATGCATCTGCCTTCTATAATTGTTGAAATAGCACCAGGTAACTGCTTTTACATACTATATTCAAGATTTAGCCTATTCTTTTAAAAGCTATTTAAAGTTTAGCACATAATTGACAAGATTACTTTTGCAACCCTATTCAATGGTTTACTCCTCTATTCCACATTTGTCAGTTCCCTCTTAGTCATTCGACTTTCATCTGCCCGAAAGCTGTAATTTACGAGAAAACTATCATCTATAGTGTCACGATCCAAATTTCCCTCCGTTGGGTATTGTGATGGAACCTAGTCTTAGGGACTAGGTAAGCCTAACATTTCCACTGAATGACAACAATAATAAAGGAATCATAACAGTCTCAATATAGACATCTTGACTGGGTTTACAATTTCCCAAAACCCGGTAAATACAAGTCATAAGCTCTACAAAATCTTTCTATCAAATCTAAATATAACTGTCTAGGAATAAGTAAGTACAGTTGAACAGAAATAAAACAGGAAGGCGACTCTGAAGCCTGCGAACGCAGCAGCAGGTTACCTTGAGTCTCCTCAGCAATGATCTGCGCAGCTACTAACAACAATAACCTGGATCTGCACATAAAAATATGCAGAAGTGTAGTATGAGCACACCACAACGGTGCCAGTAAGTATCAAGACTAACCTCGGGGAAGTACTGACGAGGACTAATCAAGACATCACCGGTCTAATAAGTAAAAAGGCATAAATGTATAAATGACCGAAACATAATATCTATCTAAAGATTTTCAATATAATTAAATATACAATCGAATAATACGGAAGAAAATTCAATAATTACGATCAACGGAAAGCATAATAGAAATACGCAAAGAGAATGGAAAGAATGCAATCCAAATGGCGGGAATCACAATCCAATAAAAGCACTAGCAACTCAGCACTGCATAAATTTATTCACGTCATGCCTTAGCCAATAAACTCAATAAAACTAGTCAAACCTTCGAGTGAAAACCTTTAAATCGTGAGTTTATTTTAAAAGCTTTAAAGATATAATCATTTTGGAATAGAGAAATTTCTTCTTTGAAACATACTTTCTCTGAATGTATATTTATATATTTTTATAAAGAGAAATTGCTACATCCCGCATTTTCGTATGTTAAAGTTTCGTCGTAAGTTAATCGATGCAAGTTCGGGGATGGGATTATTTTGGAAATTATAAGGATTGTGCTATTTAAAACAAGTTATAAGTAAATTCGTGAAGGTGAGAGAGGAACAAGTCAAAGAAAATGAATTTTCATTCAAGTGGCCAATTTGGGATAAAATACGGGTCGAGAGATAATAACCTATAATTATGAACTAGTACCATGCAAGGTACCATATGACCACGGTAGTATAATGTATCAAGTATATTAAAAATGAGTAGTATTGTTAGGTAATTTGAGATAATTCTTAATTATACGGGTAATTGGTTAATTATCGGGTAAGGGAACATTACCTAGTTAATTAATAAATTAGTGGAAATTAAATTCCACCCTCCCCCCCCCCAACGTAGCAGGCTTCCTAATCTCCCTAGATGTCTAATAATAAGAATGGGTAAGGTGTCACACTTTAAGGTGACACTAATCTTTCAATGAGGGACCCACCTAAACCAAAGATAACAACCTTAGAAAATTAGAATTCATTCATTAACCCTCCTCTGAAGGAGTCCATCAAAATTCTAGGAAATTATGTTTCAACTTAAGTAATCCAGCAAGATTCTTTTGCATCAAAAAAGCACGTTCAACCATTCTAAATGCATATGCATGTTATATAACCTATAAGTTGCGCCTAAGCTTTCAAATAAACGTGAGATTTTGAAATATTAACGGAGTACGGTGTAATTTTTCTCAAGAGAATCGACTCAGGTATGTTAAGGTTATCCCTTCTTTCTTTTGACATGGTCCAAATTATACTGAAGACACGAGAAAATACACAGTTTCTATAAATTACTCTATTCATAGAAATAGTTGGGGTGTCTATATTCTTGAGTCCCCATAAGAATTATTATTATCTTCTGTTCATGGGTCTTGAAAATACGTATGTTGGTAAAATTTATTTCATGATATTAATCAGAGGCATAATGGCCTTATGACATACCGAGAGATTTTATTGACGTATTTCATATGCATTTCCTGCATTTACATATGCACATTGATCCATGACCAGATGGCGTTATATACGCGTATATATGTAAATAAATGTATATGGGATATGGGAAAAGGTTACGGCGTTATATACGCACCACCACCTTATCAGCTGGTATATGATAATGTTGCCCACAGTGGCTGAAATATGGTTCAAACGGCGTTATATACGCGTATATATGCATGAATATTCAAACGGCGTTATATACACGTATATATGTATGTATGTATATATATATATATATATATA